>VZTH01018258.1:342401-368254 GCA_013397815.1 Aleadryas rufinucha
CCCCAAAAAAAAAAAAAAAACCCAACTAAAACCTTCCATATATTTCAGACGCTTAAGTCCCAGTCTCCTCTTCTCCTTAAGTTACCAACTTATACTCGGTAATTGGACATTATCTGATTCTGTAAACCATAAGGGGACAGGATGTGCCATTTAATGTTAGGAGGATCTTGCCATACAGCAACCCATCATATCACACCTATACAGACAGACTGAATCATACCAGGACAAATACTACCATTGGCACCAGAAAAGTGCTACATTAACTTTGTCAGAAGCAAGTATGGGTAAAAGCAGAGGGATGCTGACAAGGCATACTAACTGCTTGCTATTACTCATCCGCCATTTCTCCTTAATGTGCCACACTCTTATTTTCAGTGCTAAAACATCTGTTCTGCCAGCTGTCCCTAAAGCAGGGCTGACAGTTTCTATGGGAGGTTCAGTGCCACCTCAAATAAAACACATCCCACTCTCTGGTCAAAAAAATAAATATCCTCTAAACACAATGCGAGGGTTAACTCCTTTTTCGTCCAAGGCCACCTCAGGATATAGTGGTTAGGGAACTCCATTTGGAAGTTTTTTTCTGTCCATAAATTTTTAATTTGCTTGGAAGGAACTCCACATAATGACAAACTTTTGGCACACCACTATTTTGGGTCTGCATAGTAGCGGTGCCCATCTTCCACACAATGTTATCTCTGAGATTGTACAACTCACAGAGATCTACTGCAAGCTTTGCAGAACATAAGTATATTTTGCTTTTGATATATAAATATCACTAAACATGCCAGAGTAGACAATTTTCTGAATCAGTATGAAAGTACTTAACTATTCTGAATCACTGCTGGACAAATATAAACTTCCCAGTTTCCAATCTTGAAATATTTAAGAAAAACTAATCCAAGAAACCCCTGCAAAAAACACCCCCAGAACAACTCAAAATACTTTTACAACTTCAATCCTTCAGATGGACCTATCCCCCAGGGAGCCTTTACAGCAGCAGCAGCAGCAGCAGCAGCAGCAGCAGCAGCAGCAGCAGCAGCAGCAGCAGCAGCATATTAAGCTATGAAGTTCATCTCTAAACTGAACAACATTTTAAGAATATCTCCAGGAAGTACAGGTTACTGTATACACATAAATCTCTTTACACAGACAAATCTCACTCCCCTCTGGGCTTTGGAAAACACTGAAAGATTCCACAAATCTCTATAACCCTGCTAGCATTTTTTTCAAATACAGGTCATCATGAGCTCTGTTAGTTGCATATTGTTCCCTGCAAGTACATGAGGGGAATGAAACTACCAAATCCACACACTTACATACAACATTTCCTAAAACCAAATCTTCAACAATTCAGGCTGTAGCAATCTCGCTTCTAGCTGAATTAAAGCCATGATTCTGGTCTTGAGCTGAACAATCTCCCCTGTAACTTCACATTAGTCAAACCAAACATACCTGGCTTGTGAGGTTAACTCATAATCAAGTGAATATAAGAGTTTCTCAGACAAGTTTCTCAGTTAAATGGGGCTGGAAAATAAATTTCAACTTCATTTCCAAAGAGCAAATGCTTCAACAATTTTCTAGTTTAAGACAAAGCTTTCTAAGGTTTTTTTGCCTCTCCCAGTCTTTTCACCCTCCTGCTGCCCAGGCTAGTATTGTGGAACACTGTGTCTTAAAGTATAACAAGACTGCCTAGCTCTCCCCTGCATGACACCTACAGAACAGCAAAAATTGATAGCTTAAAAAAGCCTAGAGAGTCATAGTGAGTAAGACTTCACCATTTATCACACTGGCTAAGACTGACCTTGCTTCTGAAACAGTTAACTGATGAAGGACTGAAAGACTCAACACCTGGAGGCAAAACAGATGGTCAGTCACCTGTGCATGTGCAATGCCTCCAAGATCAAGCTCTCCATATACCAGCTTGGACTCCTAGATCTGTTTTCAAAAGAAAAATCAGATACAGATCTTGCATACCTGAAGAACTTCATTAGGTTCACTGGCATAATTCTGTGCAGGGATCAGGATCCAAGGCTGAAGTCAGAAGACTCTAGAGAAGGTCTGGGAATTATGTTTCATTTGTAGTGTGAAGTCACTGATGTGATTATATCACACAGGATAAAGGACACTTAGAAGACACTTTGATTCCCAGTGCTCTCTAACAAGCAAGTTATTTCTGGCAACAGATTTCACTGTTATACATGCTTTAGGAATACACCTGTTTAGAGCTCACACATACAACAGCTAGGGGAAAAAAACAAAAAACAACACAGACTTTCTCAGAATTTCTTTCAAGAGAAAGAGCTAGCTGCTGGTAACTTGTACTCCTTTCTCCTGCAAGCTGTTTAAGATTAAATTTTTGTGAAGAAAAGTTCTTTGGGAAGAGAAATCATCCCAGATTAGGAGAAAGTTAACTCTTTTTAACTTCTTTTGAGGAGAAAGCCCCACACGTTTTAGTTTCTTGTTTTGCAGATGCTTAACTTGTCAAACACTGTCCTTGGGACTGCCAAGACCCATGTGAATTGGGAGCCTGGTAGGGAAACAGACAGCTGCTTGATTCCAGCAACGTTTTCATGTAATGGTCATTGCCATGGCACACAAGCACCTAAACAACTTGAGATCTCTCCAGAAGGCAAGAGACCAGTGCAGGAGATGAACCTTTAACTCCTGACGTTCCCAGTCATCATCAGAGGCTGGGAAGGTCAGCAGCCTCAGGGGAGTCCTCCCACCCTTCTGAGGCCTCTGACTTCCCTACCGTCCAGCAGTTAATCCAAGCAGACAGGCATTACCAGCCAGCAGGGCCTCCTCATTCTCATGAAGAAAATTTTTGATCTCTTCACCTGCTCAATTTTTACGGTACCTCTCAGGTTAAATGGCAGAAGTACGAGTATGGGTATGGCCACGCTGGGCGAGGAGCCCAGCGGGGAACCATGCCAGGACAGGCAAGTGACCACCATCCTTCCAGAGTGCCCCATCTGTCTGGGACCTGAGACTGAACTCCCATTTTAATGTCTCTTGCCTGTGACTTTGTGAACTTTCGACAAAGTTCTGGGTTTTCCTGGCATCCAGAGAAAAGGGCAACAGCTTCCCAGAGGAGCCTGAGCACTTTAACATAAGCGGTAAAGCACTACTCCTCTATTTCTGTGCCACGGCTCAGAAAGATTTCCGGGCTGTTGGGTGAAATTACTAGAAGCAGTATTTATACGCCTTGCTCCTAAAAGTATAACTTCTGAGTTCAACGCTGGACTCGAGCGCGGGTCTTGGCTGCGCGGGGGTGTTCGCGCTCAGTTTAAGGCTGGAGGCGGAGCCCCCTTAGCGACTCTTCCACGGGAACTTCCAGGCCGACGCCCCCACTAGCGCGGCCCCACCGCTCCGGGGGCTCCCCCGCCGCCCCCGCCCGCAGCTCCCCGTGGCCCCGGCGCTGCCCTGCGGGCGGCCCGGGAACAGCCCCGCGCGGGGCCCCTCNCCGCCGCCGCCGCCGCTCGGGGCCGGCTAGAGCCGTAGCCGCCACAAACCGGTTGATCTCGCCCGGCCGGGCCCGGCGCCGCCCGCGCCCTGGAGCTTGTGATCGAGGCGGCCCCGTGCTCCCCGTGAGGCCGATCCCTTACGAGCCTTAAATTATTCACTCGGGACGCTGTCGCGTGAGACGCCGGCTCCAACAAAAGCCGTCCTTAATGTTTTATACCGGAGTACAGGAGATACACGGTTTCACACAAAAGCCGTCCCGGGGGGAAAGGTGGTAGTGGCCGGGGCCCTGGTTTCTGTCAGCGCATTTCCCTGGTGACTCGTGGAAACAGGCAGTTGTCCAAATACTGATGCTGGCCCCGGACTGTTCTACTAATGTGAACTTCTGAGGTGATTAGCCAATATTTCTGTCTGTGGCTTTACATCTTGAGCAGACAAGCAGGTGGTTGTGGTTCGTTTCTCATCAGCAGCACCCCATGCTGGTTCGTCTGCACAGAAAAATCACGGAACCACAGACTGGGTAGTGTTGGAAGGGACCAGTGGGTCATCTGGTCCAAAATTCTGGTTCAGGCAGGACTATCCTAGACTACATGGCACAGGATTGTGTCCAGATGGTTCTTGAATAACTCCAGCAAGTGAGACTCCACAACCTCTTTGGGCAACCTTTCCAGTGTGTGGTCACCCGCACAGTAAAAAATTCTTCCTCGTGTTCAGGTGGAATTTCCTGTGCATCAATTTCTGCCAGTTGCCTCTCCTCCTATTGCTGGGCACCAATGAAAAGAGCCTGGCTCTGTCCCCTTAACATTCTCCCTTCAGGTACCTACTGATATTGATGAGGTCCTCGCTCACTCATCCCTTCTTGAGGTGGAACATGCCCAGCTCCTTCAGCCTTTCCTCATAAAAGAGATGTTGCAGACTCTAGATCAACTTAGTAACTCCTTGCTGGACATCTCCAGGAGCTCCATGTCTTGCACTGAGCAACCCTGTACTGGACAGAGCACTCCAGGTAAGGCCTCACCAGGGCCAAGTAGAGGGGCAGCATCACTTCCCCTGACCTGCTAGTAATGCTCTTCCGAATGCAGCCCAGGATACCATTGGCCTGCTTGGCTACCAGGACATTCTGCTGGCTCACGGAGAGCTTGTTGTCCACCAGGACCCCCAGCTCCTTCTCCACAGAGCTGCTTTCCAGCAGGTCACCCCCAGCCTGTGCTGGTGCCTGGGGTTGTTCCTCCCCAGGTGCAGGATCCTGCATTTGCCTCTGCTGAATTTCAGAAGGTTCCTCTCTGCCCATCTCTCCAGCCTGTCAAAGTCCTTCTGAAGGGCTGCACGGCCCTCTGGGGTATCGGCCGCTCCTCCCAGCTTTGTGTTGTCAGTGACATTGCTGAGGAGGCCTCTGCCCCTTCATCCAAGTCATTGATGGATAAGTTAAACAAGACTGGGCCGACTACTGAACCCTAGGAGGCACCACCATAGGCAGGCCTCCAACCAGAGCCTGTGCCGCTGATATGACCTCTGGGATCTGCTGTTCAGCCAGTTCTCAATCCACCTCCCTGTCCACCCATCCAGTCCTTTCTTCCTAAGTTTGCTTATGCGGACATTGTTAGAGACAGTGTTGAAAGCCTCACTGAATTCGAGGTAGACAAGATCTGCTGCTCTCGCCTCATCCATCCAGGTAGTTGTTTTGTTGTGGAAGACAATCAGGTTGGTCAAGCATGAATTGCCTTTAGTGAATCCATGCTGACTACTCCTGATCACCTTCTTGTCCTCCCTGTGGATAAAGGTGGCCTCCAGAATGAGGTGCTCCATCACCTTTCCAGGGACTGAGGTGAGGCTGACTGGCTATTAGTTCCCTGCATCTTCCTCCTCGCCATGTTTGAAGACTTGGGTGACATTAGCTTTCTTCAGTCCTCAGGCCCCAGTCCTGATCTCCATGACCTTTCAAAGATGATCGTAAGGAGCATAGCTATGATGTCCATCATCTCTCTCAGCACTTTTGGGTACATCCTATCAGGGCCCATGCACTTGTGTATGTTGAGTTTGCCTAGGTATTCTCTAATCCAATCCTCCTTGACCAAGGAAGAGTCTTGCTTCCAACATTCCTTTACCCTGGTCTCCTGGGTTAGAGATTCCTAAGGGCTGGTCTTGCCAGTGAAGACCGATGGAAGGGTGGCATTCAGTAACTTTGCCTTCTCTGCATCTTCTTATTTTTCCTTTTGTTGTTGATGTATTTAAAGACATTCTTCTTGTTGTTCTTGGCATCCTTGTCCAGGTTTAATTCCAGATGGGCCTTGCCCTTCCTTTTCTCATTTCTACTAACTCTGACAAAATGAGCTAATACTTTACAAAAAACCAGCAAGCATGGCTTACCCCTGGCCTTCCCTGGGCTTGTGCTGGCAGAGCTGTGGGGCAAATTGAGTGCCCTCAGGAAGGTTAGATTTAAGGCAGCATTTGGCACAAGTCATCTTGCCTGGCAGGCACAAACTGTCAACGTGCATATTAAAAATGTTTTTACTACCTGATTAATTAATTAGGTTTCAGTTTGGTGAATGAATGTTTTCATAAGGCTAAAATGGAGTCTGTGGTTGTAAGTACTCAATCAAAGGAGAGAAAATCCTGGGCTGAGAGTTCAAACTAACATGTCTAGACAAAGGTCTATTTTCATGTTTGAATGAGTTAGAACATATTAATAAAATTAATAATATAATAATTTCCTAACAGCTGACTATTCACGTGAGCTAAAGGGAAAATATGTAAAGTAGAGTGGTTTCTTTTAATGGATATCTATGTAGGAGATAGATACTAATGTACATTTCAGATTAAAAAGTGTATGAAGCGAATTAATTACCTTTGAATACCTAGTCTTTAGGAGGTACAAGAAATAACTGTTAGGCATTGTTGCAATAAGTTCAGGAAATCAGTGATAAGAAAGAGGTGTTAATGGCAAAATGGCTCAAGACTGCCATACCTGTTGGGCACACAGATCCTGCAAAAACTGTGAGATTGCTGTATGATTTTAGCTAGACCATGTTGGTTTAATTGGCTCCAGTACAGGAAAATTTGAAGACTGTGCACAAAGCTGCATAGAAAGGGAGACATTTAAAATGTCTGTATTTCTGGGAGACACCATTAGCTAATGTTCGTGTAGTATTTAAGTCAAGGCACATGTGGAAAAGAAATGAGATTTAATTTACAAGAGAGATTATTGAGCCTGTTAGGCCCTGTACTTGTGAAACATTGCAGCATTATTTTTCCCTGGGGAGCACCTGAGTGGACTTGGCACTGCTTTGCAAAGCCTCTCCCACCCCCTTACACCAGACACAACCTGTGGTAGTATACAGCATCTCATTTATCCAACCATAACAGAATAGGAGCCATTTCAGCTGCCTGGACTGTGAGTAGAGCTGGAACTGGGGAAGGCATCATGTACCTGTTGAGGCCCAGCACCCTTTTCTTGGGTGCAGCAACCTGTGTGAGGTTTTAAGTACGCTGGGGATTGTTCTTGTGTGAGTGTGCGCTAACAAGGCATGCATGGGAGGATTGGAATCAGTAGAAAAAGTGACTGCCTACCCCTCATCTTGTTTTTGGAGACTTGTTTTAGAGGCACTAAAAATGTATCTGCTAATTTAGTCCTAATTTTGAGGCAGACTTGTGGTTGAATAAGTCCTGTGTAACTATACAAAATTCATCAGAAGTGCTGGTTTTAGGAGGTGAGAATCTGACTTTTAGATATTTGAATTAATAAAATTTACTTCCTTTTGAGTGCTTAGATTTTCAGTCTGGCAGGTTTAGCTACCTGTTTAGGAGATAAACACTATCACTAACTGTTTTGTTCATTCATCTCCAGAGGTTTCTGTCTTTACCTCAGTGGCGTAAGAACTAGAAAGGAGTTCCTTGGTCCTGGAGCTCAGTCTCTCTTGTGGTTTCATCTGGCTCCATTCTCAAGGTGTGCACAGCTCTCTGATTTGAATAAATCTGTCAAGTTATTTAGTGCAGAAGAAACATTCAAATAAATTGATGCCTAAAGCCTCGACACTAAAAAATGAACCCTTGCTTAATAATTTCTTCCATATCATGGTATCTTAACTCTTCTCAGTGACTTGGTTCTGGCAAATTGCCGATACATGTGTCCTTAGTCTAGTTTGCTATTATCTGATAATGACAGTGGAAGTAATAACCAATGAGCAATGATACATATAAATGTAGCCTGTGAGTTTTTTGGAGGATTTGAAAAAGGAACTCTGTGGCCAAGCTCTGTCAGACTGTACATGGTGCAGAAACTCCAGAGTGAGAGAACACACTCCTGAGTGATAAAAGCTCTGAATACCAGGATTCTTAGTAATACTCAGGGAAGAGTGCCTTATATTAAACAAGCAAATGTGCAACTGCTCATGTGAGTGGAATATACTTGGAAACCATATGCTTTTATTATTATTATCAAGTCTTACGTAAAAAGAAAAAAAAAGCACAAAGGTCCTTTTACTGTACTGTGATAATTGCTCATATATACAGATACAGTAAAGCAAGTATTTGAAGATCAAGCTGTCTCCAACAGAGACTCATTGTGAGAAAATCTGGGCAGTGTTTTTCTCTAATTGGTGAAGGGCAGACTGGGGAGAGAAAGAGAAGGTAGTGTACTATAAAGTTACTGATTACTGTTCAGTGCCCGCAGTACTGGGGATGCTGTATAGACAAAAATTCACATGTTCCTGCTCTGAAGAGTACATTAAACCTCAGAGGGGATTCAAGGTTTTCAGTAATTAGGACCTTCAACATTATGTATAGCACAGCAAAGGATAAAAAATTAGAGATGAACAATAGGAAAAAACTTTCATTGCAAAATAAAAAGATTTAAGATACATATGAAATCACAGAAAAGCAGAATGGGGAGAGACTCACTGGGTCATTGAGTTCACTCCCTGTCCCAACTTAAGGCTTGCTATTCCTGTGTCACTGCTGACAAGCCTGCTGTATAAGTTGTTCTTAAAAGTCATCAGTGTGTCCAGGCAACCAATTCCAGTGTTTGCTATCATCCAGGGGCTGTCCTCGATCCCTAACTTGGTTTTGAATCCTTGTTGCTAAAATCTGAAGACATTACTTCTTAATTTATTCAATATGAAGAACTGTGAAGACCTGTCTCCTGTTTCTCCTCATTTTCATCTTATCTTTGGTTTCAGATAAAACATATAAATTGTGGTTTGGACTGCTTCTTTTTTCTATGGACTGCCTCTCGTAAATTCAGGTATTTTCTGAAGTGTGTTCCCCCAGGCTGGACACCAGTAGTCTTATGGAGGCTGTAAAGAGTGGAGTTTAAAATAATACTTCATCTGTCCTATACACAGTACCACTGGTCATATTTTGCAGTAAGGTGTTTGTGTTTCACAACAGGGTGAGGCTGGCTCAGGTTTAGTATTCAGCCACTATGGCCTAGTGAAGTTTTTATAAAGGTCAGCTGAGATGTTGTTCTCCTCTAGTACATTGGCAGCAAATTGTAAGACTTGACTAAATATGACCATCTACATATCCTTTGTGCATTTTGCTCTGTTTTTTTTTTCTTTCCAGTCTGTTTCCTCAATTTATGGGAATAGTTATGAATCATGTCTTGAAGGACATGAAGAAAGAAAGAGTAAAAGAGCCTAATGAGACACACTGGAAAGATCAGTATAAAAAGCAGTGGAACTGCTACTCATGCCTAGAGATTCATGGTCAGGATATTGCTGTTGAATTATGAAAAAGACAATCTCGCTGAAAATAAACAGCGTTGAAGATTGTCTTAATCAACAAGGTTTATTTCACTACAGTCATCTATTTCATACAGTCATATGAGCTGTTCATAAAGTATTTTTCAGTTTATATGGCAAGCATCAGCATGCCTGAATTTGAGGAAACTTCCTTGGAAAGAAACAAAGCATAAAATTAGTAACGTGATTACAAGCATTCTGTATGCTTTGAACACATTTCTCCTCAGTAGAGAATTCTTCTGTATCTCTTGGCAGGTGCAAAAATGTATACATTGAATACAGGCACTTTTTGCCTAATAGGTCATTATATATGTCTTGTCTTCAGTTTTATATATGATATTCTGCATCGGTAGGATTCTGTGAAAGCTATGCAAATGCCTTGGAAGCCATTAAGTGTTGAAAGACTTGTCAATTCCTTACAGTTGAAATGTGATAGTAAAGCACTCTTATGTTAGATACTATAGAAATAGGAGCTCTGGTAGTATGAGACACAAACTAATAGACATTTAGAAAGATGTTGAAACAGGGAAAAAAGTTCTATTTACTAGAATATACACAAGTCACCCAAAAATCAGAGTGGCTTATAGATTGGGAGATGCACACTAGAAAAAACAAAATAACTGGACTAAAAAGGTGGTGCAGCATAGGAAGAAGTTGCCCAGAGAGGCTATGGACTCTGTCTTTAGAGGGTACAAGACCCAGTTATACAAAGCCATACCTGATCTGCTCTGGTGTTGATTATACTCCTGACTGAAGCAGGAATGTTCAAAAACAGTATTCAAGTTACTCAAGTATGCTCAAAAGATGGAGCCAAGGTCCAAAATAGTCTGGGACAGATAACTAGGGCCAGAACACAGCTAATGGTGCAGTTTTGTAGGCAGGGAAAAGCAGTTTTGGCCAGCTGAGTCTTGTTCCTTGCCTGGATTAAGAGTTTAGTAATTTATTTGTTCTTAGAAGTTGAGATTACTTTATAGATACTCATATCAGGTCATATTTTTCTTCCGAGCTATTTACTGGAAGTCTTATCTGCCTATCAATTCCTGTTTTTTGTTTAAGGTGGCCTGGATTACTGTGTTGGTTGAACTCCCCTTTGGACAGGGCAGTGCATCGGGCAAATGAAGTAAACTGTGCTGAAAGCTGGTTGGAGCACTTATCACAAATGGTGAGGCATGCTGGGGCTGTTCCTGTGGCTCTGCACTGAAACAGTTGGGTGAGCCAGAATACACTACAATTATGCTGTAACACCCAGCAGGGAAAAGGAGAGAGACTGCCACACAAAACTTCTGGGGTATTAGTAACGTGGTGTCAGCCCACCTCTCAATGAACATGTAACACATTGCACATGTACTCGTCAGCACATTTACTGCCATTTTGGTACCAACGACCTTCACAATGACCTGTTTAGAGTCACAGAAGACATACTGCATGCTGTGAGCCTCACCACTGTCTTACTGTGCCATGGTGATCAAAAGAAGAGTATGGGAAGGAGGGTTAATGGCAAAACACAGTGGAGCTGTTGAAATAAAGGAGCATTCATCTCCCTGCAAATTGTTCATGGCAACTTTCTTGCATTCTGGAAAAAGCAGCCTTGTCATATGTAACAGTTCAGTTCTGCTAGCTGTGAGAAAGCGCTCAGCCAGTTGGCATTTTGCTGAAAAACACACAAGTCAGTGTCTCCTCTCAGCTCATGATAAGAAAAAAAAAAAAAAAAGACCAGTTGTGGCATATTTTCATGCAGTATATTGCCCTGGATGCCTCATGGATGGCGATGCTAACATATTAGAATAAGGTGATGCCTAGATCTTGTCATTTAAAATGGTTATGTATCAAACTTCATGTATCAAATCTAATGGTAGCAAAATCCACTTTCTCCATTTATAATTTAAAAAAGATATTTCTATTTATAATAATAAAAAAAATGTTCTCATTTAATATATTGTCCAGCTATGCTGAAAAAGATAGGTGTAAATGTTGCTTGTTCTGCTCTGGTGGGTCACATTAACTTGGTTTGTTGTCCTCTGATTATAAATGCCCAAGGAAATCCTGGACAACATCCATGTGTGACAGCTCTGTATACAGATGACTTGGACAAAAATTTCAATCCAGCTACAGCTGTATGTTTAGGGTATCAAACAGATGACTTGCATCTAATGAATAATGTGCATGCACGTATATAATTACTCAATCTGTGTATCATAAAGGAATACATGTGGATCCTTTTTGGAACCAGATATGCCTGAGTGTGTGCAAAGGTTCATGATATCTGTAATTACAGTGATAATTTTGTTGAAAGAAACCTTTAGTCATCTGGCAGTCTCTGAAGTGCAGCAGTATGGTACATTAAGTATGTAACAAAATGAAAACCATTTTCTTTGAGGATAAATTGAATCTTCCACAAGAAAATATAGTGCCCAGACTTTCCAGACGGGTAGGAAAGGTTTGTTCTTACTTTTAGAAGAGGAAGGTTAAAGTGAGGAACACAAAATAATGTGAAAGAGTTAATCATACTGTCAGTTTTCTCACAATCTTTACATCAGATGGGGTTGTGAATAATAAGCTATTTGACTGAGCTTATACAGTTACTCTTCTGTTTCATTTAGAACTTGGAGTTATATTACTCTGGGGGAAAAAGAAACCAAAATAAGTGTAAATATGTCTTCATAGTCAGGCCACAAAGGGTGAATGCCAAATCCTAGATGCAAGCCATTGAGCAGTAAGGGGGTTGCCAGTGTTTCAGGAGTTCTGTTATAATTGAGCTATAAAGACAATACACCTTTTAGAAGGTGATATGTGCCTATCTTTTTAACATGACTTCTAAAATGAGTCTGAAATAAGCCTTGGTCTTACAGCAATACATTAGAAGATTCTGAGAGGTATAATTTCAATGTAGAATTTCCTTAAAAAAAGTTTTCTGTCAAAAAATCTTCAGAGAGAAAATCTGGATGTAGGGTTCCTTTTTGTGTCCAAACAGAAACCCATCTGTAACAAAACCATCTTTAAAGTTTATGTTACTATTTGTTACAGAGTTTTCCCGTTATTTTGTTGTAAACAAAAGATACGTAAATATTAATGCCAGATCACAAGTGCAAAAAGGGAGTAATGTATTTTGTTTATTTGCATACTATAAAGCGCCAAATGAGCTGCCGGGTCAGGACTAGAGTCAAGGATCCTTTTGACTCCCATTTTCATGAGATTGCATTTAGCAAACAAATCTCTGCATGCTGCACATTTTTCTGTAATTTAAAAAATTTGTTTATAATTACTTAATATCAATGTTACTGACAAATGCTGATTTTTTTTTTTTTTACAAGCATTTAATATAAAACCTGCTATGTGATTATTGCTAGGATTGGCATAAACATACATAGCGTTATGACATTCACAGAGCTGGTGGTCTGTAGTCCTAATCTAAATTGCTGAAAAAACTAATTTTCTTGTGTTTAATATGTTTGGAGTTTTTTTCTAGAATCACTCTGAAAATTATTCAAAACCAAAAGCCTTGAGATTTTTCTAAATTTTAGGAGAGGTGGATAACAGGGTAGTGACTCATATTATAGGGATGGGCCCCAAATGGGAGCGAGCTTGAGATCCCCATTATTTTAGTCCATATTTTGATCTGGCCTACTGGAAAATGTTTTGTTCTAATGTCAGAACAACTCTATACATTCATGCTGATAAAATGCTGAATATACATGTGGCCAATACTTACATTAATATAAATTTCAAATCTATAATGCATGGCTGACACCTCAGCTTTAGCTCCAGAGTCTTAATTTGCTTCTGAAGTCAGTTTTGCTCTATGTCAGGAATAACATGCTGCCATGGTGATAAACTGTGAGCTCCCCTTTACGAAATGTTAATAACTCCCTGGTTTCTGCCAAATTCATGCTCATCCACATGGTGCCAATTACAATGAGGTGAAAACAGACATATATAAAAACTTAGGCGTATAGTCAGTTTTTGTCCTCAGGCATGAATAATTAGGATGAACAAGAACTATCATTAATATAGTAAATTTTCTCTGTGGATGCATCTTCATATATGGAAAATATGCTCCAAATAAATAGGACTGTATTGAAAAGGGTACCTAAAAATGCAGAGCCTGCATTTATTTTTCCCAAAAGCATTTTCTCTGATTTTTCATGTGGCTCATTTTTGATAAGTGTATCATGACTGTGACAAACACATGAAAAGCAAGTTTGGTGAGAGCTCAGCGCATCTCCTAGCTCATTGTGTGCTATAATGCATCCTTCTTAGTAGATTGTCTAATATTTGCAGCTTGCTACTCCATCTTTGCTATTGATAGAGGTATGGTTCCACAGCAGGGTTTTATGATCATATTATCCTTACTGAACCAGCAACTGAATAAACTGGATTTCTAGAAGGCCTGCCCCTACCACTCGATACTTGGCAGGCAGGTTTATTATTGAGAAATCTGGGGTAAAGGACTCTGTTCTTTGTAAGGGCCGGTCACGTTGTCCCAAGCGCATATATGGCAGCTTTGTGTGTACCGGTTATCTAGTGGTAAATAAAAAAGTAGGTAAATCTGTCTGCCCAGTGTTCTGGACAAGACATAGGAAAGAGGACAAAATTTATATTGTCCAAATTAGGAAGTGGTTAAACATCACCAACCTGTGTTGCACTCTCCAAATACCACTGTATGTACTTACGTCCCAAGCCTAACTGGAAAATGAGATCAAGAAGCATATGAAAAGATGTGTATTTATTTTTTTTTTAAAGCAACTCTAAGTGATTAGATAAGAGCCTTTAAAATCTCTAATTAAGACTTAACATTTCTGTTTCTCTATTATCTTTTCAAACCGTTGGACATTATCTCTCTGACATTTGAGTTGGAAGAAAGGATGGTATGCAGATATAATATTGAAAGGCCCTAATAACTTTTCAAAAGAGAAAAAATTAGGCCAACAGACTCATTTATAGTAGTGACCCAATTAGTGGTAAGATCTGTCACCCCATATAAAGAATTTGTGCACAGCCACAAGGAAACATGATTCAGCCACACAAAGACTATGTAGAGGTTCCAAATCACTCTTCGAGGTTGTTTGGCACCATGCAACAATTAAGGACCAGCCCTTGGCAAAGAATTTTCAAGTGGATTAAGAACCAATAAATGTCTAAAGATATTTTGAATAGCTTTTAAGCTACTGTATTAATGATGGATTGACACAAGTACTATTGGTGTTTACTTGTCTTGCTCCTGCAGTAGATGAGGAAGGATAAGCGATAAGTGCCAGTAGCCCTCTGGCATTGCCTTCCCTCATTTGTCTGTGCTGTCTAAAACACGCATGATTTATCCAGAATTCTGCATTGCGATGAAGTCCACCATAGAGAGAATCTGCAATGCAAGTCCACCCTTCCAAAGTAAGAAAACAGATTTCCCCTAAAATTTTTTTTTTTCAATATTCTATTAGGAAACCCTTTACCAGTATTCATTCAGCAAGTGTTCTGCTTCCATGAATATTTCATGTGAATAAGGTGGGGCTTATCTTGAAAATTAGTTTAATGAACATTATGAAGTTCCTTTAGGCCAAAACACATGTGAAAACATTTTGTTTAACTCCCTGGTCTAATAAAGTTTACATTTGTTTTGTACAGAGATCAACTATTATAGGTATTTGGGTGATCCCATAGAGGTCATTTTAAAACTTGAGTTTTACTAGTATATTGTGGTATACACATTCAAAAATGAAAATGAAAACCATCATTGGTCTCAGTCAATTTCAGTGTCAATAGATAAGGAAGAAGAAAACAATTCCCCTCTGTCCTCCCTTACAAGTTTCTCCTTTACGGTAGTGCTTCCCTTCCCAGTGCAATCACTAACATACGTGAAATTACCTTCTCTGTGTGCATTGCGTACTCATATTAAGCTTCCTTATCTGGGTATTTTTGTTAGTGCATTTGTCCCAGCGCCCTCCCATGTTGCTGCCCTGTTCCCCCATCACAGAGCACATGCGAAACACTCAAACGTTCTGGGATTTACCTTAAAAATACGGATCCAACACTCTCCGTAGGACTGGTTGGGGTGTCATTACTTGACTTTCGGAAGCTGTTCCGACTTTCAGAATGAAAAACTGAGTCCTCCAAGGAGCTTCCTTTTTTCAGCATTTTAATGGAGCTAACTGCAGACTTAGGTAAGTTCAATTCTAGAGGATCCTTGAAACACACAGCTTTTCACTGCTGTAGGAAGTGCTGTCTTGGTGTGACTCCAGCTCGAACTAAGTTTAAAAATCAGTTAATGAGTAACGTGGTGTTGTGACATCATAAGGGAGTTTTTTATCTGCAGCACTTCACAAGTTTAATTGAAAACAAAAATCATCAAATCTAGGTGAACTTTGTCTTTGAAGTTTCATTGTAATGGCCAATAATTTGTTTTGATGGATTGAGGAGTGTAAAACAAGAACTCTATTTCAAATGATGTTTTGTTTTCAGGTTTCTAACTAAAACTGTAACATGATCTGTCATAAATTCTACTTTGTGAATTATCTACCCGTCTCTAAGTATCCCTATTTGAATAACATACTTGTATATGTTTAAGAAGTGACTACATCCACCTGTTGTGACATGCCAAAATTATTATATTGCACTTCTCTGGTGACAAATTAGTCCACATGTGTGCATGTAGTTGCTATAAAATCAAATTCTTGCAGTGCAGTTTAAATACAGGTAGTATTTTAATTCTCAATGCACAGCAGCCCAACTGGACAAAACCAGTTTGTCTAACCAGTTTTTCTATAGGAATTGGCAAACATTAACTACAAACTCACCTGGTTTTCTGTTTGTTGAAGATTACTGTAATGATTAGGTTAGTCAAGGAAATGATCAGCAATCTTTCTTTATATTGCAAATCCTCTTATAGACTGATTTAACACCCAAGGCATTTAAAAGTTCTGTTAAACTTCTTCTCAGACCTGCATGGTAATGAGGATTTGTCTATGAGACTGACCAAAGCTATTTAATGTAATGCACTCCTTATGTTCTCAGCATCTATAAACAGCTTGTGAAACAGTACAAATCCATTTGGACTGTTCACAGGTTTTATTTGTAAACGCAGACATCTAAGCAAACTGATGTCTTTCTCTCTTTTTAAATTTCTTTTGTTTCTGGTTTCTTTGCATAACTAAATACCTAGACTTTTTTTTTTATATAAAATTTTTTTGTGATCAGTATTAAGCAAATTGTAATGAAATCTATAAATGTGTGAAACAGTAACTATTGAAATACAGGATTAGCATAACAGCTACGGAAGGCAAAGATGAACCAGCTACTTCCTTGGAAGTGAGAATTCCAAATAAATGTGAGAAGACTTTAAAGAAAAAGGCAGAAAAGGAATAAAATATATGCTTTTCATCATCTTAAGTATTCCCCATGAAACTTGTACTTAAGGAGTTGTATTTAAGCTACTTGGAATCTGAATTAATGCCCCCTTGAGTCACTATGCTGTACATGTTTGGTTTCTTGCTGTCTAAGCCTTTTTGTTACTCTGCACTTGATCCTGTGTGATCATAGGCTACAAAGCCAGGGCTGCCTAACTAGGCAAAATCTCTATACTTTATTACTCTTCCATAAAACAAGTGATACAACCTTCAAAAATACAAAAACTTTTTCCTTCTCTAGTCACAAGAAGAATTTGCCTTGGCTCTGTTTTGTTGTTCATATCTATTCACTTAGGATAGGAAGTCTTCATTCTTTTCAAAGAAAGAAACATTCTTAAAACTGTTTAGAAAATTTAAATGACATAGTGAGCTTTTAAGTAATTAATATGATGTATTTATCTTTGAAAACAATCTATTTGTACAGTAAAATGTGATGAAACCCCCTCATTAAAAGTCAGAATGGCAACTGTGTTCTTTCTGTTTTTTAAAGAGCAAGTACAGTGAGAGGGCACTTGAATTTTTCCCCAAATGGGTAATTGCAGGAACATTCTTAGCAAGGAACAAGTATGACACTTCCTTCATTCAATTTTATGTGTCTTTGCTGTTGTTCTACAAAACAGTCAAGTTTTGCTGTTTTGTACAGGGTACCATGCCTGCTTCTAAACTACTGTTTTCCATCCTGTACCACTATAGTAAGGGATAATTCTACGCTTTCCAGCCTGCAATTATGTGATTACTTGCCTGTACGGATGGGGTTCTACGTTTGCCATGCTAGTGCAATGCTAACCAGGTCAGGTACTAGGCTGGGGAGCTAAATGCTCGTGCCTACACAGCTGGTGTTATTGAGCTAGTTTAGGTCAGCTCAGGCCTGACAACATAGAATCACAGAATCATTTAAATCAAGTCCATCCGTAAACCTAACACTGCCAATTCCACCTCAGGAGCTTTGTTGTAGTGACAATTGGTGTTATGTATGGTCATGTGAAGAAAAACAGGTTTTTGTGACAGTGCCCTGAGACTCTCACTGCTCCTGCCTATTAAGAGATCTTATCTGTCTTGAATTTTGCAGAAGTAACTGCCTGGATTGATGAAAAGAAGAGGAGCAGGCCTACAAGATGCATTTCTAGTGGGAACAGAGAGGTAGTGGTGGTAGTGCTGTTACCATATGCTCAAGAGATTATTTTCTCTCCTTATTATCAGGCCCATACAAACTGAGTTTACTATTGATTTCTAGTGCCTCTACACAACTGTGATCCTGAGCTGTTTTGGAGATCCTTTCAGGGCTGGAAAACAGTAGATGGTTGGTTGCAGTTAGGAGGCCAAAGGGGCTGATCTGATAGTGCCTGTATAAATGATAGGACTTGAATTCATGCAATTTTTATTCCAATTGGATCTAAGCTGTATTATCATCTTTGGGATTGCCCTATTTTGATATGGCAAGGATATGATATACCTTGTCATTTATAACCACTAGGCAAATTTTTAAAGCAGTTGATCACTCCCTGTCTTTCTGATTCCTGGTATCCATAAACGTTTTCAGGGAAGGTTTAGATGCTTGCAGAAATGTCACCAATAGAGATGTGGGGCAGATACAGAACTACTTTTCATAGCTGCTCACTTCAGACCTCTTAGGAATAGTTAACAGACACCAGTATCTTTTCTCTTTCTGATGCGATGGATCAGGTGTGGGAAGAAGTTGATACTCCTGGTGGTGTGGCTATCTGCTGTACACAGACTTCTCCCCAGAGAATTGTTCTTCATGTTATGAAGAAACTGGTAGCTCAGTGGCTTGTAAGCTTGAGTACATTTTTTTTACTCTGTCTCTTGCTGTCTCATACAATGAAAACAACTTTTACCCTTTATTTCTTGAGTTCCTCTTCCTTTAATCTACTTTTCTTGAGCTCCATATGCACATTTGGTCAAGTGTATCTTTATTTTTCTCAATTATCAAACTATGCCCTTTAATTCTGGCCTTTGTCACTGACACTCTGTTATTGCTTATCTGCTAGACTATATGTTGTGAAGTCTAGGACTGTTGCAATTGTTTCTGATAGGCAGGCAGTGGGAGAGAAAATGTGGCTGGTGTCCTTGAACCTCATACAATTTCATTTTCAGTCTGCAGCAGTTGTCACTAAAAGGTTAGAAGTTGTCTGGAAAAATGTATTTTCTTTTTTTTTTTTTTTTTTTGTTCTCATGACTACTGTGATTTTTTAATCTTTTTTTTCATTTACAGTAAAATTAATTACTCCAGGGAAAGAAATGGTAGATTATTCTTGCTTTCTCAATCCCTGGAGTATTTCTTCTGAAGATAGAGATACTCTGAAATATATTTACAATACCAATTGTGTTACACCCATTTTAAGTCCTTATGTCTTTACTAAATGTTCTAATGTTATCATATAGGAACAAAAAAGTGATGAAATCTGGGTATTCAGAGCAAGAGATTTCATTCATGCTAGGAAGGCCTTTGTGCCTTGTGATAGGTGACTGCTAAGAAGCTACCTAAATATTTGCAAGTTGAAGTGATGATACAGGGAGATGCTGTTAGACAAAGTATATAAAGCGATGTCCAGAAGTATATTTTGAACAAAACATTCAATTTTATTACCATCCCGGAATGAACCAAATGAACAATAAACTGGCTGCTAAACTTGTGTCTGAAGGTCATACTAGTGACTTGAGATGGTAGTGAATGTTATTATGTACTATCTTATAAGAGTTTACATCTTGGCTGGAGTGTGGCCACAAAACCTTATAGATTTTTTAGCAGGGAGCAGGGAGTGGTCATTTTATTGGTTTGTTCTGAGTCTCCGAATTTACTGGCCTGTAAATTGGACTGCTTAATTAGTCTGTTATGATCCCTAGAATAATGGAGAGGTGAAATCTTGCTTTATGGGTTTAGCTGGCATAATTTTTGTTTTCTGAGGTATACACAGAACCTGCTGCTCTGATTCTGAACTGACATTGTCTTTCATGGTTAGGATTGTCTCAATTTTTTTTTTCCTGCTTGGACCAAGTCTATGCAAAAACTAGCATTTTTTTTTCCTCTGAATTGGACATGTGAAAAGTGCACCTTTCTACAGAAAATTCCAGAAGGAAATATAGGTCACATGTTGTTCACTCTAAAATCAGTTTGGACATTTTAAGATAAAATTTATATCTAGTTTTTTATATTCTGTTCCTTTTTCTGATCTTAGATTTCTTGGTTTTCCTCTTGAACTGGGGTTTGACCTGTTCTACTCTATGCTTGATTTGCAATAGTGGGAAACACTCAGTTTGTATGCAGTGAGTTTTCAGTTGTGCCTGTTCCTGCTTGAACTTACACCCGTGCTGTGCTGATGCTATGGGCAGATGTGTCGGATTGCTGTGCTACTCTGAATGCTGCATGGGACCAGAACTCATGTGTAGAATCACAGACAAATTTGTGGAGCAAGGGGACAGAAAACTGGTCAGATGTTGTGAGAGATGTACATGAATATGAAGCATAGAAGAAATACACCTAGAGGTACATGGAGTGAAATGAATGGTGTGGTGTCCATGCTTGGGGAAGCCAGTGACTGTTTTCAGTAATCTCGTCGTTGGAATATGCTCTTAAAACTGTCTTTTCTGCTCCCTCGCATGGTGGTCACTTCAGTAGATGCTGTTTTGCTTACTCCCGTGTATGAACTTCCAGCTCCCTTCTTCATCCTGGAACTCTCTTATACTCAACTTTTGGAGGTGCATATTTGTGTTTGGAAGCCTCTACTTCCAGGCAGGAAAAGCTTTTTTAAGAAACAAACCCTCACCCAATGAACTTGGAAGAAAGCCTTTGGAGAGGAGAAGGCAGTCTAATGTGGTGGGATTATGAAACACAACTTTACCTTAGAAGATGAGACTTTGCAAAATTTTCTTTTAACAGAAGGATACACTGAAGTCTAAAATTTCAAGCCTTAATCCTTGGGCACCTGAGGCTGATAAGGAAATATAAGACAAAAAGTGCCTGAGAAAAAAACCTGAGTTTGTTGCTCTGAGTGAGGCTTGGGTTTGTTATTGAGAAGAAAAAACCCACTTCATCTGGTTGACTGAAAGACCAGTGCTATTAATAAAGACTGGATCTCTGTAGGGTATGCTTTAAAAAGTTAAATAAATTCAGCTTTGTAAATGGCTGTGTTTCCCATTCTCTGAATGATATCTTGAGTCTTGCAGTACTTATCAGTCCCAGCAGTAAAATATGTGAATTTATCTATTCCCTTCAGTACTGTAATACTAATACTAACATCTTTATTGACACAGCTGAATCTGATGAGTTTGTCCAGGTCATGTTTTCAAACTTTCTGTATTAATGATGAAGATTACAGACAGCCCTGGAATAAAATGTTGCTAGGAATGAGAAGTAACAATATTTTACCAAGCTGGTGGCTACTGTCATGAAAGGAAGAAATTCAATGAATAGCATTGTGAAATGTTGGAAATTTCTCCTTATCCATACTACTGTCATCTTTGTGCTGAGCTAGCTGCCTTCTGGCTAGACCTCTGCTTTATTAAACACTTCATTTGGTAAATGAGGTATTGGTATGTACAGCGTAAAATACCATTGCTGACTGTATAGTGACACCCCCTCTCAAGAGGTGCGTGGGCAAAGGCATTAGTGAATAAAATAGGAAACCCCAGCAATGTTCAGCTAGAGTAGCAGCACCAAGAAGATGCATGAGACCATAATAATATCAATGAGATAGCAGCTGGTAATACAGCTGTCAGCAAAGCTACAACTATGTGGTAATAGGAAGCCAACAAGGCCAGCTTTAATATGCCAGTGTAGCAAATAATTAGAACAGGAATGGCATTTGAGGTATTATGCAAAACCCCACCTAGGTGAATAGAAGCTTCACCAGAATTCTGATCCAGTCATTGTCAGACAACCCTGTGCTACAACACTGAACTTAATTTGCAGGTAGGAAGCATGGAAAACCCTCACTGGATAGACACTTGCCTACAGTAATAAATAAAGATGATCTGAACAACTCATGGATTTGGTTGCTTTGATCTTCTTAGGAATTGATTAGACTGGTCCATTAGGAAATTAAACAAATCCATGAAATTTAAGCACTTCAAACCAGTTTTTCTGTTCTTTATAAGAAAAATGGTGGTTTACTTCTTTCACGTAGTCCCAAGCAGAATTTGCTACCACTTGTTTGTATGGTCACTTCCTACCTCTTATCATATATTTTTATTTAACACAAACAATGGGAGGAAGGGTTAGAGATACAAGATTAATCTTATGTGATTGTGCAGTAGAGTGCTTCCTGAAAGTAAAATAAAAAGACATGTTTTGTTTAAAAGAAACTTTTTCCTTTTGAATGCCTTTTGAGAGGTAAATTTCTATCCCTATATATACAGACATGGTTTTATCTGCTGTCTCTCTCTATGCAACTGTGTTAAAAGCAAAAGACTTTTTGCCCTGGCATGACAATTAGAAGGAGCCTTGCCAGTGAAAAAGAAGAACTAAAGCTTAGGTGCATTTCTTTTCCCTTGAAGCTATTATATTTAGCATGATTTAAATTTACATAGGCCTCGCATCCTTCCTGCATGAAGGGCACAGAAAAGCACAGAACTGACATTGTTCAGAAACAAAATTCCTATTTGCAGCCTGGATATTGCTTTGTTTGGTTTTGCTTTTGTTTTTCCCTTGATTTGCTTCATTTCTTTCATTCCAAGTGATTTGGTGTATATTCTTGTCCTGTGTAGAGCATTGTTTGAGGCCTTTGCAAGTTGAGTGATTTAATCTGTCCCTTTTATTACCACAAGCACAGTTGCAATACCACAGTTTAGCTCTCGTGACCACGCACTTGTGGGAGAAGACTGTCTATACTGACCTCTGGGTCTTCTTCTCTTCTAGCGTGAGAGAAGGCAGTGAATTACTTGAACTGAGGGTGACGACAAAGGCTGCTGCTGTAAAATACAGATGTGGTGAGCTGAAATCTGTCGTCTCTGGAGGTGTTTAAAAGACCCGTAGATGTGGCATTTGAGGACATAGTTTAGTGGTGGACTTGGCAGTGCTGGACTCAGTGGTCTTAGAGGTCTTTTCCAGCCTAAATGATTCCACGCTTCTATCTCACTGATAGCTGTAGAGCCCATCTGCTGGTGCTGCGTGTCTGGCTGTGGTAGGGCTCCAGAAAAGGAAGGAGTCTGCAGCACTCTTCTGCAAATGGATGAGGTCCATGGGTGGACACATGTATTCTTCCTTTTTCTTTTAAAAATATTTTTTATTCTCTGACACTAATAGGCATAAAACCTGCAGTCTAATGGGGTGATTTATTTTAAAGTACACATCAATTAAAACTGTTGTACCAGTATTTTCCATTGAAGAGAGTTTGCACCACATCAGTTACTTATAAAGAAATTGCAATTGAGCAGGGATAGGTTATAACAATAGAGCCTCATTAGTCTAAAATACCTCTGTGCATGTTCTAATGAGGAGCTTAACACATTGTACAAACAGCACCTAATGAAGTTAATGCCACCCTTGAGAGTTGAGTAACAGTAGACCTGTTTTCACAATTACATTAAGTGAAACTTGAAGATGTGAGGGTACTTGGGGAAGGTTAAAAGAACTCGACTGATTTCAATCTAGTCTCTGTTACCAATTAATGCTGAGTGTTCAAAAAGCCTATTCAAGCAGCCCATGTCATACAAATAAGTGAGGGAGGGGAGAGCCTTCAAAACTTCAGCTCTTCAATGTGACCAGCAATACAGGACTGTGTCCTTGAAAACCCTTCTACTTTAGATGAATTACATAAAGCCAGGGTTTGGATCAGTTTGCAGTAGATTGTATCACCTAAAGAAGCTGAACGATGGTAATTTTAGTCTGTCCATGTCTGCATGCATTCCTCAGATGATGGTAACTGGTTTTTAGCAACATTTTTAAAAATTTGTTTTAATATTCTTAAGGCAAATTTTCCTATCCCTTGAATGAGGGTGAACAAATTCAAGACAGATTAGTGCAGCAAAGTTGACAACTTTGTATCAGTATTAGTGTATCTAGAAATCTGTATCAGTAACTAGTATGTCTCGAAACACATTTGAAAATACAAGGAAGCACTTTTAAAATGTTTACTAGCATTATAAAGCAACCCTTTTTTACTTTTCAGTGCTAACATAATTTATTATTAAAAAATTAGAGGAATTGAGGTTTTCATCAGATCATTACTCTCTAGTATGCTGTATTCTATAGTGAACTATAATACTATAAAATACTATAAAATATGTTGTAAGCTACCTGGTAAGCTAATAGCATAAGAAGTTGTTTATGTGTGCAGAACAATCTTTTATGCTGAAACCTATGTTTTGTAGGTCAGTTTGCTATGCCAAGCTGTCAATTTGTTATTGGTAGTATAGTAGTACCCTAAGTGAACAAAGGCTGTTTATGCTTAAACAGAAGACATAGCCCAGTGTTCCAGTGAAACTGGAAACAATACTTCAAGGCTTTTAATATCTTTAACTTCACTAGTGTTGTTTTTAACTACTAGCAATTGAAAATTACAATAAATATTACCTATTAATTTGCTGGATAATCTAGTCCAGTAGTAAGTTATTCATGTTAGTGAAAGACAGAAAATATTAGAAATATTTTATTTTCTCACTTGATAGTTTTCGTGGTAACCTTTAACATTTTTTTCAGTTTTATATCTGAAAGATTAAATTAAACCTCTGCAGTCATACTTTGAATCAATTTTGGTTTATAATCAGAATGGTTGCATAGTTTAAGAAGAGTGTATTATATGTCCACCATTCTAAGGCTATGTTAATCCTATGTGATAGAATCATAGAATCACAGCAGTTGGAAAAGACCTCCAAGATCATCAGGTCCAACCTGTGGCTGAACACCACCATGACAAGTAAACGATAGCACTGAGGGCCA
The DNA here is from genome assembly GCA_013397815.1 of Aleadryas rufinucha. Lineage (NCBI taxonomy): Eukaryota > Metazoa > Chordata > Aves > Passeriformes > Aleadryas > Aleadryas rufinucha. The sequence goes on from VZTH01018258.1 coordinate 366,893, forward strand.
TGTCCAGTCTCTTCTTGAACACCTCCAGGGACAGTGACCCCATGGCCTCCCTGGTCAGTCCATTCCAATGCTTAACAACCCTTTCAGTGAAAAACTTCATCCTGATGTCCATCTTGAACCTCCCCTGAGGTTAGGATGGACATCTAACCATCTGCTTGAGGTTACATCCTCTTGTCTTGTCTCTAAAACTATGTCCTTAAAAACACTGTTGAAAGTCACTATTTTGTACTAGGTTCTAGAAGTGTAATGGTAACTTTGCATGTATAACAGCAGTTTTCATCAGCAGATTTGCTTCCTGTGTATTGTCAGGCAAATTTGTTATTTACCTAATACGTTGAAGCTAACTTTTGGTTTCAGCCTTGTTTCTGAGCTTTCCCTGAGAAGCCAGGAAAGGTAAGTTGTAATGTGATTCTTCCATGACCATCTGCAACTGCTATCTTGAATTCTTTTCTGGGAACTTTATTTAGGCCTCCAGCAATAAGAAACCTATTTTCTAAATTCTATTGAATCTGCTAATAAAGACACCTCCACTGTCTTTCATGAACACTCTTATTCTTCTGATGCAGTCTGCTGTATGTTAATGGCTTAGTGCTTTACACACTTTGTCCCTGCCCCTTCAGTAAAATTTCCCTGTGACTCAACCCATTAATTCTCACCTCCTAATCCTACATGCATAACTTTTTGTATGTGTGTGCGTACCTTTCTTTTTCCAGGAGAAAACGACCATCTTTTGTGGGTTACCTGCCATTTTTAGACCAAAATTTCCTGAAAATACTATATGTTTTCCCCCTGCCCCTCCCTGGTATGCCCTTAAGGTTCATGGAAGTGCAGAGACTGTTACTTTGAAATGAAGACAAAATGTAATAAGCCATTTGGAAAAACTAAACTTTCCCTTTTTGTGCAGTGAACTTATGATATTTATCAGTGAGTAAACTGGAAAAGGTTCATAAAACAGAAGGTCACATTCTGTTTCCTACAATCTAGGTTTTGTTTTTTATTAATCTGCAATGTAAATTATTTTCAAACGTGACTATTTTGTTGAATTAATAAAATGAGAGGTCTCTTCTAGGCTATAATTTAATATATGGTTGAATAATACACATTATCACTAGAGCAGCCTAAGAATTGGATTATTTTAGAGAACAACAGTTAAAAAAGAGAGAACATATCTCTAAGACCACTAGGCCAACATCTGATCTGATGTTGCCTCAAGAAAGAGATGTGATGGAGGCCAGTACCATTCACACAAGTGATGAGGAGAAAGCTGATAAAAAAATCCTATGAAACTTTATGATATTTTCTTATTTTTTTTACAAAAATCGCTGCCCTCAGCGGGTTATTTTCGTCTTTTTTTTTTTTTTT
>VZTH01018258.1:368293-414331 GCA_013397815.1 Aleadryas rufinucha
TTTTTTTTTTTTTTTTAATATTTTTCAAAGACAGAAGTGCAAAATATGTGGGAGAACAGCACCATCTAGTGGGCCTTGCCACCCTGGTGGCCTGTGCTGGGGGGCATTTACCTTCCTCTTCCCGCGGAGCCGCAGTCGGGGACCCCACACCCGCAGTTCTCTTGCTGGTGCTGCAGCTACCAGTTCCCATGTGCTTGGGATGGGGCCTAATGCAAATGACAGGCTGCAGATCCTGCAGTCGATTCTGAAAGCATTACACAGAAATTTAGTGCATGACTTTTCTACAGCTTAGAGTGAGTTCAGGATCTTTAAGAATTCATTGATTGATTTAATTGTTCTGAAAACTATTCTGATAACATTTCAGTTGAAAGCATCCTTTACAAATGTTACCCATTTGAGAATGCTCTTGATTATCTCTGCAGTGCATTTATGAATAGTTAACAGAGCTCTTCAGCAAAGATCTTTCTTTCAAAGAAAACTTTTTCCACTGTGAGTCATTCACCCTTGTGACTCTCATAAAGTGTCTTAAATGTAGATTATTTTTCCAAGAATTTATGTTAAAGCTACTTTAAGTGGTTGAGCCAAGAATGATGGAACAAACAAGAAAGTTGATATCTGAAGGCAGCCAGATGTCAAAACAGGTGCTTAATAATTTACTTTTTGTGAGTTGTTAATTTTAGTGCAAAATCAAGAAATTTATAAACAGAAGGAAGTTTCATAAATTTTTGCTTTCTAGAAAAAGTATGTTTATTATGTGTTTTTTTATTTGATGTTGTCAATGTTTTGTGTCAATATTGCATTTTCTACATTTGGATTACTGGATAACAGATAACATGTCCACCAGGTATGAGTATTTGTGAGATCCTGATACATAACCAGTGTCTTATTTTGATGGGGATGTTTGTGGTTTATTATTTATAAGGGAGGCTATAAAAGTTGAGGTGAAGAATTCATAGAATCAGAATCATAGAAAAGTTGGAAGTGGCCTTAGAGACCATCTATTTCCATCCAGGAAAGGGGCATTTTCCAGGCAGGGGTATCTTCCACTAGATCATATTGCTTGGGGCCCCATTCCAGCCTGGTCTTGAACACTTCCAGGGATGGGGCATTCACATCTTCTCTTGGCAACTTGTTCCAGTGCCTTGCCACCCTCACAGTAAAGAATTTCTTACTAATACCTAACCTAAACCTTCTTTCTTTCACCTTAAAGCTATTCTGCATTGTCATGTCACTGATGCCCTTGTAAAAAGTCTCTCTGCGACTTTCTCATGGGCTCCCTTCATTTACTGGAAGGCTGCAATAAGGTTTCCCCAGAGCCTTCTCTCCACCAGCGAGAACAGCCTCAACTTTCCCAGCCTTTCCTCATATGAGAGCTGCTCCAAGCCTCTAATCATTTTCCTGGCCTTCCTCTGGACTTGCTCCAACAGGTCAACATTCTTCTTGTGCTAGGGACTGTAAGAGCCTAATAATAAAAGAAAAGCTCCAAATGTGCTTCCTCATTATGACTGCTCAAAACCAGAAAAGCTCCAAAAATGCCTTGTCATTTTGTCTGCTTATCACAATACGGGTGGTTTGGACCGTGGGTAGCCCGCCTTGGGGCCCATAAAAAGGAAGGCAAAACTGGTGCAAGTTGGAGGGGAAAGCGAGGGGCAGAGTCCCTGACCTTTGCCTTCCCCCCCCATCGCCTGCTGTGAGACACTCTGAGGCCTCCTGGAGCCGACGCTGCCCGCCTGAGGAGAACCCCCTGAACCTGCATCCCTGGACCGGAGTCACGAGTGAGTTGTGGAGCCCCTGCCCTGCTCCTGTGTCCCGTGCTGAGAGCACCGCGAGTGGGCAAACGTTCGGCTGCAGCGGCCGGGGCACCGCGCCTGCAACTCGGAGGATGGGCTGCCGCATTCCAGGCTCACTGCTCCGGAGATCGGAGAAGGCAGATAAGACACTTCTAACAACAGGAAAAAAAAGGGCAAAAACTGCTTCGCTCCCCCCACTCTGTCTTGACTAGGTAACAGAGTGTGTCCTATGCTTTTCTTTTTAAGTAACCTTGGCTTTTTCTAACTTTTCTGTACTTTTCTCTTTCCTTCTCTTTGCCTCTTTTACTATTAAATAAAAGATATCAATTTTTTGGCACCAACATCTAACCTCGTTTGGTTTTAACCTCGTTTTTGGGAATATTTAGAACCTTCTAAGTTCTTTCTGGTTTATGCACAGAGACTTAGCTTTCTTTGCTTTTTTGGGTTTAAATTGGATCGCAACAGGGACCCCAGAGCTGGATGCGGTATTCCAGGTGGGGTCTCACCAGAGCAGAGCAGAGAGGCAGAATCCCCTCCCTCCCCTACTGCCCACGCTGCTTTGGATGCAGCCCAGGACACGTTTGGCTTTCTGGGCTGTGAGTGCTCATGGCTGGGTCCTGTCCAGTCTCTCATCCACCGGCACCCCCAAGTCCTTCTTGGCAGAGCTGCTCTCAATCTGTTCATTTCCAGTGCATCCTCCAGGTCTTAGGGTATTTCTCATAATCCAATTCATATGGAAGAGCTTTAAAATATTACGTTTGGTGTATTAAATCATGTATCTGATATTAATTATGGAAAGTAACACATAATAGGTCCTAATCTGATCTGCTTTTGAAATGCAAGAATTGAATATGTTCTGAATATGGTAGGGAAACAGGTGTAATCAAAAGAAGGTTTAGCTCCGGAATTTTGATTTTGAAAGAAACACTGGTTTTGTGTATGCTAGGAAATTTATGCTTAGTCACAAACCCTTCATGATAACTGTATGATCCATAGCTTGTCTGCTTTCTGCAATACACTGGTTAACATGATGAAAGCTGATCCAGACTGCCTAATGTATGATACAAGCTTGCAGATGCAGATGGTGCAGTAGTCTGTCAGTGCATCAAACTTGGTTTTAAGTCTGTTGCCAAGACTGTGCTTTGATTGCCTGTTGATAACAGTCCTTCATTTGCCAGGATGGTAAACAGAAATGTGATCAGGACACAGAAGCTTCTTTATGTAATTGAGAGATCTCTGGGAGTAATTCAGGGATCTGACTTTTGCTTTTTCCCCCTGTAGTGATATACCTGATAGTGTGAAGTTCCTAACCTGTTTCCCATTAAATGTCTGTCTCAGATTTCTTCATATGCACAGATGCATTTAGTCTGGATATTGCTTCCTTCCTTTGTAGGTCCCCTTAGTACTAAAAGACAAAGGAGTATGATAGTGGTAGAACATTGACAGACTGAACCTCCGGATGTAAACCTGCATAACAATCTTTCAGCAATATTCAGCTGGGAACATAGACCTTGCATAGCTAAGTGAAACCTCACTTGAAGCTGGAGAAATATAAGTGACACAGTGTTATAGCTTCACCCCAGTCAGTCACCCACCCTAGGCAGCCACTTGGCTCATGCCCCACCAGAGGAGAGAGAATCAGAAAGGTGAAAGTGAGAAAAATTGTGGGTTGGGATAAAGGCAGTTTAATAGGGAAAACAAAATCCATGTACACAAGCAAAGAAAAACAAGGAATTATTTTGCTGCTTCTCATGGCAGGCAGGTGTTCAGCCATCTCCAGGAAAGCCGGGCCCCATCATGTGTAACGCTTGCTTGGGAAGACAAACGCCATCACTCCAAATGTTCCCTCCTTTCTGCTTCTTCCCCTCAGTTTTGTGTACTGACCAGGATATCATACGGTCTGGAATATGATCCATTGGTCAGTTGGGGTCACTTGTCCCAGCTGTGTCTCCTCTGAACCTCCCATGCACCCCCAACTTCCTCACCAGCATGGAAGTACAGAAAGCAGGAAGGCCTTGGCTCTGTGTAAGCCCTGCTCAGCAATAAAAACATCTTAGTGTTATCAACCCTATATTCAGACCAAATCCAAAACACAGCCTCATACCAGCCACTGTGAAGGAAAGGAAATGAACTCTACCCCTAGGGTTTCTAGCTGAAACTAGCACACACAAAAAGCTGGTATGGAAGTACATACAGCGCTGGTTGGTATTAACAAGAAATGCTACTCATTGAGTACTTGAAATTATACGTGTAAGTAAGTACCTCTTAAATTCTGAAAATTCAGTGCAAACTCTTAATTAGAATTATTTAGGGGGGGGAAAAGCTTTTGTGGGATTTTCTTGTTTGGCTTTTGCATGTTCAAAAGAACTCCTCACTCCTTGGCTGAAAAGGACCCCAAACTTACTCTTAGATTCTTTAGGACCAAAAGTATCTGAACAACATTTTATAAATTACACTTTCTCAAAGAAGATGGATAGAAGAGGGGTCAGAAATATCAATTTCACCATAAAATGTGATGGAGTGTTCTACTTTACCTTCTTTTCACCTACATCCATCTGTTTCTGAACTCATGACTTTTGAAAGCTTCTGCACTGTTTATGTTATTTGCTAATCTGGAGACTGAATTTTTGTGCCCAATTTCTCTAAGCAGTGAGTAGTTCTGCCTCTTGCATACAGATAGTCACAAAGTCCATAGTCAGGGTTCTGCATAGCTAAAATTACCTATTGCCCGTATTTGCATCCTATTTAACATTTTGTGCTTTTTTCTTATAAGAACAAGCTTTGTGGTCTTGAGAAACAGTACTGCAGAAATTAAAACAAAGATTGAATGTGCTTTAGCTCTCTTTTATCATAAGTAATAAATTTCGTGATTTAGTTGCACAGATACAGGATTAGGTATCTTTTTAGTGGACATTGTGTGTCTTGGCATGGTTTCTTTGACCTCAACACAGCTAGAGTGTTGAGGCTGGAAGAAACTTTGCTTCAAATTTTCTGAATCTGACTATTAGTGTATTCTCTTCCACTGTTAAATTGCATCCTTATTCTTGTAGGTTTCCTTCTTCAAGCAGCTTTTCAGCTTTTAAGAGGTTGCAGTCCTTTTGCAACTGAAGAAGAGAATATCTAGTATCCTCTTGATTTTTTCCTGAGGAAAGTAGTTCTTCAGGTATTTCAGTATTAAAAGTAAAGCCTCATCCACTGTATCTTTCGTTGTTGTTGTTATGGTAACAACTGGATGTGCTAGTGCACGCTAGGAAAGACTTTGAGGTGTTTTGATTTCTTATTATGTTTGATTTTATTGTGTGACGCCTTTGTGTGCAGGGAGGCAGAAGGGTGTCAGCACACTTCTTTCAGCAAGAATACCATTGGCAAGAAGGAGCTGCTAATTTTGGTAATGCTACCAATGTTACTTATTGAATGGACTTCATTGTAATAAATACAAAACTCTTCCCCTATCTGCCAGTCAATTAAAATGCAGGCAATTGTGTGCTGTTGGCAAATTGGCCTTTCAGCTCATCCCAAACCATGGAAATTAAATCCAAAGTGTGCAGATGGTGATATGTAATCTCTAAGGCCTGTTATGAAGCTAGGTAAAACTGCTAGCTGAACATGCCTGTGTTTACTTATCCTCGGAGGAGCTTCAGCTGGTATACGAAATTCATGATGCCTTGCTTTTATTCCAGGGTTCAGAACACCTAGTCTTTAAAAGGTTAAAGAGTGTGTTGGTGAAATGTTAAAGGAGTGCAGTGAAGAAAGCAAAGCTGTCCTGGCCTGTGTTGCTTGTATTGAGGGTACACAGCAAAGGCTGCACTGAGTCCTGTCTGCTTTTATGTTTTGGGCTGTGCAGTATCAGAAATACATGCCTGCCCTATCAGGCTTTGGCTTTTATTCTTGATGTCTCATTTAGTCTCTGTATAGCTGTTTTGGTTCTTTGGATGGAAAATGTGCTCTTGTTGTACTTTACAGAGCAAAAGTCTCTTCGATTTCGCATATAGAGTTAGAAATGCCATTCTAAACTAAGCTAATGGCTGGCTACACCTGTAAAATATTTCTGTATCTGAAAATACAGCTAACACTGACAGAGAAAAGGTAAATTTGAATTTGAAATAAGAATTTCAAAGAAGGTTTTTTAATAGTCTATACAAATGTATGGTTTGTATAATTGAAATACATTTTTTTTTCAATCAAGCAGTTCTCTACCTTGTATGATCAGGAATAGGCTTTCATTTTTATTTGAAATTAGGGTGCAAGCAGCTGAGGCTTGCTAGCAAAGTACTGTTCTCGTTCTTGAATCTTCATATTTCTAGGATATGATTTTAACACAATGAAAGAAGACAGAAGGAGAACACATTATAGGTGCACACTCTAAACCACAGGAACAATCTGTAAATTTCCGGGTTGACCTAATCAGATGCCTAAATGCCGTAACTTTGAGTATGCCATTTTAGGTAAGTTCACAGGGTGGAAGCCTGTCCTTGTAAAAATACAGAGGAAACAACTCTTGCAAAAAGATGCTGAGATACTAAAAGTCTGTTAGGCCCCATGTCTTGGTGTACTGTTGGGAAAATATGGGGGCAAGAGGTTGGGCCATTTTGTGCACCAAACACAAGGGCTATACTATAGTTACAGGGCTATACTTGTGCCACATCAGAGCTGCAACTTCCAGACACTCCACCTTGTACCTCAGGTGATGCAAGATTAAAAGAAGGCTGACATCTGTGAAGGGATACTGAGAGGAGATTAACTCATTTGGTCTGAACACGGTGCTAGTAACACCAAGGTTTGTGGGTTCAGTTCCTGTATGGGCCATTTACTTACAAGCTGGACCTTGTGGGGTCCCTTTCAACTTAGAATACTCTGTGAATCTGCATGTGAGCCAGGAGGGTCAATGCTAGTTCCTGGGGAATCCACAAGTGTGTGTGTGTGTATGAATCTAGGAAGGGGTGTGTGTGTGTATGTCTGTTTGGAAAGGTAAAGTCATCAGCTTCACCAGAGCGCTCCTCTGAACAAAGGGGATGGGTTCTGTTGGTACTTTGGTCATCAGTGCCTGTTTGGAAATGCCTTCCTTGAGGGATGCTAGACCAGCATTACAAGGTGCTTTTTTGTCCCATCCTGGAGGGACAGGAGAAGCTGAGTCTTTTGGCTGAAGGTACTCATCTTGAGGAGAAGCAAATTATGGTTTTTCTTGGAGATGGCTCCCATTCAGATTGTCTTGTCAGGGTTAGAGCAGGGTGATTCCCAGCCACAGGCATTTCCCTGGGCAGCTGGGATTGGTCCTGCCAGACAGCAGATGCCAAGGAACTGGCACTGTCTGGCTGCAAGGTCCAAGGGGAAGTTCTCAAATGTCACCATGATGCTCCATGGTGGTGACATTGCAGCCTGGAGCCTGTGTCCTGGCATGCTTCAGCAGCAAGAGGGGAAGATGAAAAATAGCAGTTATCACTTTTCATTTCCAGAGCTGCAGGTGTTTGGACTCAGGAGTCGAGCAGTAAATCCAACTGTTGTGAAATGCTGTAGGCAATGGCAGGGCAGTGCAGAATCTGTAGGAGATGTTGGCCAGGAGTGAAGAGGGAAGACTGCAGCATTAGGTCTCAAGTGGCTGACTGTGAAGGTTAGCCAGCTGGGCACCTTTCCCCCATGCAGAAGTGTCCTTATCATTTTGCTGAAGTGGTGGCTTTGGAGCTTCTGCTTGAGAGCCTCTTGAGCCAGGGTGGTGATGGACAGGTCTGGGGCTTCAGGCAATACCCAACCTGCTGGGGTTGTGGGGTGGCTCCTAGCCTGGACATTGGAATTTTTGCTGCACGTGCAAGTCAGGAGGTGCATCTGAGTTTTGGGCTTGCAGTGGCCCTGGCAGATGGCCAGGCCCTGGCCCATGCGGTGGTCAGAGCAGGGGCTGCTGCCAGAATGGACAGCCATGGGAAACAATGTGTGCCTGAAGGGAGGCAGGACAGCCCCAGAGGCTTGTAGAGCTACTGTACGTGACTGCAAGAGTAGAAAGGTGGGAAGACCCCGCTATCATGTGCAACATCCCCAGTTCCTTCTACTCGTGCCTTACAAGAGTTCTGTGAATTCAGTAGCATTCCTTTTGTACTGTGATGCTCCCAGATTTCAGCAGGCTCCCCATGTCTGCTCTGTAGGAGCAGCTGGAATTAAACCACTAAGTGGATTTGGCAAACAATACAAATGGGAGGCATGCAACGTCTGCCTCCAATTTCTTTGCATGGGATCCTATGCTGTCATTTTATATTTAAAATTCGGGAAGCAAGTCGACAAAATCTGTTATGTCTTGTAAACCTTTTAAATTAAGCACTCCCTACAGGAAAACTCAATTTGTGAATGTTTCCATTTTGGACCATTCACACATGCAGAAACATACACGCCTGTACACACTTTGCCACAATCCTGTAGTTTTTTCTGAAAATCTTTTTCTGACAGCTCTTATTTCATGAACAAGTCCTAATGCTGTATTGAAACTTATTACTTCATAACCATAATTTAATTTTAATAACCATATTAAACCTCAGTAGCTCTGAACTGATCTGCCAGTGACTTGCATCTGTATTATATTATTTCATTATTTTCTGTACAATGTCTGTTTTGCTACATAGTATTTTCAAATACTTTTCGCAATTTAGCACTGTAACAGACTGTTGATTCAATAAAGTGACTGTAAAACTTTTTTTTGTGCTAGTGTTTTGGAATGGAGTCTAAAGATATCACAAGAAACTGAAGATGAAAAGTTGGGTTCCAAACTGGGAGAGCTACAGTTTGTTGCAAAATATGAAGGAGTCATTCCCATTCATTTATGAAGCACCAGGTGAATCAATCTTGAGAATGATATTCTCAAGATTAATTCATTAAAATGCTTTCATTTTAATGCATTCATTAAAATGCTTTTAAAACTTCAGGTGCCACAAAACCTGAGACAGAAAAAGGCCTGTCAGTGTTCACAGCATGTGTGGTATCTCTTATTGAGTAGCACAATACTCAATTAAGAGGTACTGAAGAATGAAAGACATTGAATAGCAGTAGCTCCACTGTCTTGCTTTCTGGGGAGGCAGTGCTCTCCTCAGGAGAGGTTTGTGTCTCTTCTTGAGTGTTTGCAGGCTGATTCCTTGAACGCTGGTGCAGTAGCGCTGCAGATCACAGTCATCTGAGGAATGGGTGGTGTGCAAGCTTGCTTTTTGTACCTTAGAAGTATCTGAAATCAAAACTGCACAAACCATCTTATTTCTGAATAATTACTGCATACTGCACATGGTAGTGTGCTAAGGCATGCAATAATAATAATAAAAAAAGAGATCAGAAAAATTAAATCACGTTTGACCCTGCAAATATAACTAGTAGGTAATATTGCAGGTTTCCCAGAAGAACTACATTACTGCACTACATACTATAGTGACATGGTATATCTGAGACGCTTCCTACCCTGTAATGGCTTTCAACAAGAAAGGATCTGTTCTGTAGAGCCAATTCAATATGTAAACATAGGAACTTGAAGAATTTGGTGTTCTTTGCAAAAACTAAGCTTGGAGGATAGGATTTTACTGATCAGAGGGAGCTGCAACAAGACTTGAGGTATGGTGGGCTCATACCCAGTTGCTGCAGCAATCAGTCACCCAGGCTCTGCCTCGGATACAGGAGACTCCTCCTGGGAGGAGGATCCCGAGGGCGGGACTGAGGTTTGAGGCCTGCCCACCCCTCTAGAAAGTTCTATGCAGTTTGACACCCCATTGGTTCTGTATTGTTTTACCCTCCCGTTAAGTATTTTTATTAGATCCTGGACCTCTGTACCCTCCCCTTGCCTGTTTCCCCATTGGCTGTACCCCGTGACTCCTCTCAGTTTTCCCTTTCCTTAAAACATCCTGCGCACCCTCAGATCCTCGGAGTTCTCCCTCTGACTCTCCTTCCCAGATCCCCTCATCCTCTTCCTCAATAAACGGGACTACGGGGACACTCCCTCCCACAGCCCTTTGCCTCCTTCGCCTTCTTCCACCGCGCCTTGTTTGTCTCTTCCCTAGAGCTGACTCGCCGCCACGTGAGTCAGCCACGCTCTGGCCCTAGCAGCGGCACCCCTGGTGCACATCCGCAGGCCTCAGGAGCCAGTGTCCCTGGCTAAGGGCAGCCTAAGGAACGCAGGCAACATTGAGCTGATTTAATTTGCAAGATGTATTCAATAAAAGATACTGAATGAAAACTCTGAAAAGTTTCTGTATGCTTCACAAAACAGCTAGCACACAAAGTTTGGCAGTGGGTTTGGTCCATTTCTGAAGGTAGATAGTGTTTGAAACAGTAGAGATGACTTGAGAACTTGGAATGCTACAGTGAAAGAAACTGTAGTGTATGAACATGCGGAGACAACATCCAAGCTGTTGTCCAGAAAAAAATTGTATTGGCCCTTACAGTTAGTAGAAGGACAGACACACCTTTACTTACAGGATGGAAAAAGCTTACATCACTACTTACATTTGCAAACCTTAGCAGAGTTAGCCTAGTATGGACAAAGATCAGGAACTACAATACAAATGTCATAAGGTTGTTACTCTTTAAGTGTAACAGGAATTCCTTGGGCTTAATCTAGTATACTGAGTTGTTAACATTTTTGTTCATTTGTTTGCGGTTTTAGCTGGTTGGTTTTTGTTTCTTTTTTAATATCGGCTGTGCATTTTCTAGTGTCCTGACAGAAGAGTAGTTTTAGTAATTCTGTGGGAATCCACTGACATGAAAAAAAAGTTTATTTGTTTCCAGAGAACAATTTTATATCCTGTGAGGAACACAGGACTGTGATGGGTTGAGCCTGAGCTGATGGACAACTCGTTTGACCAGTGGCGCTTTTCGAAATTTTCATATATAAAGGCTGGAGGGACAGGAAGTGCCCTCTCTCTTTGGGGTTTGGCCGTTCCTGGCAGGAGCGGAGGGAGTGGCGGCCGAGGTTTTCGCTCCTCGGAGTGGCCTCGAGCCCCCCTCCCCCTCCCTTCCCCCGTGCCGGGGGAAGGCCCCGGGATGCCGGCGGGATGATCTCCTCAGAGCTCGACAGCTGAGAAACAACTGTGTTCACTGCAAGTAGCTGCAACATCCAGCCAGGGCTCCTGAGAACTGCCCCCTCCCCCCTCCACGTGGCTGCGGGGATCCTAGCCAAGACCGATGGGCTGAAAGACTAACATCAAGAAGCCAGCAGCACAAAGGTGAATGGGGCTTTCTTCATCATAAAGCCTGAACGATGGANATCCTTTGTGCTAGTTTAGGGAAGAGGAAAGGGGGAGGGGGGTGTGAGAGTAAAAAGAGGGATTTTGCTTTGATTTTCTTATTATTTTCTTTTCTCTTTTAATTCTGTTAATAAACTTGTCATTTTCTTTAAGTTTGAGCCTGTTTTGCATTCCTCCAAATCTCCTATCTCACGAAAGATAAAGAGGTGAACTGAAACCACTACATTAATTGGTGTTTCTGACCCGTTTTGATTCCAAACCCCTACAAATCTGGTGCATTGGCTGGGAAAGCGAACTAAACCCACTACAAGGACTTAACTCTTATGGGCAAATAGGGAATTGGGACAGATGTTAAGTGAAAAAACTCTGGGCAAGACAACACCTGTCACTAGATAAATATGTAAAAGTGCCTGACAACTTTCAGAGAACACTTGTAAGACAGAGCTTGAGAACATGTGCCTGTGGTAGAGAAGAACTCAGCCAGGACAGAAAGAAATAAAAGTACAAAAGCTAAAAGCTAGGTGGCTTCACTTCTTACAAAAACCCAAACAACAAACCAAACCAAACCGAACCCCCCAAAAACCAGCAGGAAGTCCCAGTAACTGGAATGGATTTTCCAAGAGAGAATATTGCAAGAATGTGGGAGAAGGCCATAGTATCCTCTTTATGTGCGGAAAAAAACTTGTCCAGTTTCCATTTTCTATAAAGGAGAAATAATTGTGAGAAGAGAGTTTAATTATGAATATTTGTTTAATTTAGGAAACTTCTTTGAACTTCCAGGATAGACTGTAAGGGTAGAAGAGAAAGGGCAGAAACACTCACACAACACATTTCTGTTGTGGAACATTTTTTCCAAAGCAGGTTGTTTTGTTTAAAAAAAAAATCCTTGCAAGGTGCAACTTGATTTGATTTGATAAGATAAGAATAGAATCTGTAAGGTCTGGAGTCCCTTGCAATCTTGACACATTGAAATATTTCCCTCTGGCAGCAGTAATACGGTTCTCTATGATAATGCCCTGAATTGTTCGCGTATTATTGAGGAATTTAGTCAGTTTGGATATATGTATTTGAAATATGCATTTTGGGGCTGGGAGACAAATGCAGGGGAACTGTTCATTTCATAGTTTCTGACATGCAACATAGAGGCTTATGCTATAAAGTAGCGTAAGGGGGTAGGTGGATAATTCCCAAGCACTCTTAAAAGATGATTTGGAAATACTACAATTTCCAGCAGCCCATCTTCATGTGTGAGTAAATGGACAGTCTCTCAGAGGCTGCTCTTCCTACTGTATTTTGAACAATCAGTATGCTTGGACAGTATACTGAACAGTAATGATGTTAACAAGAAACATCTTGTTAACAAGATGTTTGGAACATGAGAGCAAACCTTTCAAAGATTTGTGGAGATTGAATGATATGTATACAGGAGTATTTGTTGACTGATATAGAGAAGAGCGGTCTTAAAACTAAGACAGATGAAATGTGTCCTTGAGAATTTAATTTCCATTGCACAAAGTCTTACTGGAATTTTTATAGGTCACTGAGGCCAAACTCCTGCAAACAAACCAAACAAAACAACCCAAAAAGCAGAGCTCCAAGCCAAACCCCTCATTAATTATTTGTATGTTACTTCTAACCCTGAGCATCCCAGTTCAAATACATGTTGAGATTTCACAACTAAACTTTAGTAAATGGAAATTCTGTCCTGAAAACTTGAAAAATCACATTTTACTGACTTGAAAATGTTTGTTATCATAATGTTAACTTTGACTTCCATGCTTTTGTTTATCATCAGTAAAAGCAAAGAAATCATAATGGTCCTTTACCTTGTGAAGTATTTGGAAGAGCACACTAAGACAGTGTGATGGGTGTCAAACACTCGACTGTCACACAGAAATTAGTAAGTCACAGCATCACAGAATATTCTGTTGGAAGGGATGTATGAGGATCATCAAGTCCCACTCTTGGCCCACATGGTGACTGAACCCACAACCTCTGTGTTCTTAGCGCCAGGGTCTAACAAGCTGAGCTGATCTCAGGGTCAATATTCAGGATAAAGTGTGAGGAATATACTCAAATGTGAGTCTGCATTGAGTAATAAGAGCAACATGATAGTGCTGAGTACCTTCTATTCAATAAGCATTAGCATCCCGAGCCACTCAGATGATTGTCTTGTAGAAAGAAACTTGGTTTTATAATTAAGGCTACTGCAGTGCACAAGGTAAAAAAACTTGTCCACCTGAGCCTCTTTGCTTCTATCACAACTGATATAAACAAAAACCTGAACAGGTATGTGGAACTGGAAGAATATTTTCTTTTTCCAAGTCTCAAATCCTCCCTGGTGAAGTCTTAGATAAGGGGATCCAGCTCTTTCCTCTGTTGCGAATATTTTTGCCTAAAGGTGCTGTAAAAGGCTCTTCTAGAAGACAGAGGAAACCCTTTGAAGACTGCAGCAGTGTCCTCTGGGACAGGAAAAGTGTGTGTACCCAATGTGCCACAAGGAAGATAACCCGAATTCTGAATGCAAATTAGAAACCAATTATTCTTGCTTGCAAGAGATAGGAGAGATAATGAAATACGGAAGAGGTGGTGATATTTCTCTCTGCCTAACCTGCCTGTTAGCCCATAGTCTTCAAAATGAATGTCATATTAGCCCATAGTCTTCAAAACTTATGCATAAGTTATAGAAAAGTTTCTAGACAATATGTTTTGCTGTGTTATTTCTCTGAATGAGGAAAGGCAGCAGTAAAGACAGCTGAAGAAAGGGGACATGTGATGATCCCGAGGAGGAAAGCTGGGTTTCTAATACAGATTGGTGTTGCCTCTGGAGCACTCCAGGTGCTATGTCACATATTAGGACTATTAGCTACACTGATGCTACAGCTTTTTTTGAGCATATTTTCTTTACATGTTTTGATTCCTTCCAAGATTACTATTCAGTGAATGAGAACCATATATGAGCAGGATAATGCTGATATCTACTCAACAGTTTATTCTGCACTCTAGAAAAATCAAAGTATTTTGCAAGACAGCAAGTATTTCGAAACATTTTTAAGGATGAAGGAAACAGGCACCATGCAATTCAGTTTTCTTTAACATACTGCTAACCCGTACTGGTAGCAAAAATTTAGTTTTACTGTTGCCTGTGGCTCAGAAACTGTTATATTAGATTGTTTATGGTGTCATTTTTCACGTGCTTTAATACCTGCTTATCCCTTTGAAATCATAGCCTGAAATGCAGTGAGGCATTTTACTGTAACTTAAAATAACTTCACACAAAATTTTTGAAAGCCTATGATAGCTGAGAAGTCCAAGGGAAAAATTCTGATATATAGTTAATTCAAAATGGAGTTATGATTCCTTAAAAACCACCAAAGCTGTAATGTCCAACCAACCTTCCCTTAAAATCTATATGGAAGAAAATAGTCTTAAAGTGAGTGATTAATGTTAACCACATTATCTACAAAAATACATAAGAACTCAATGGACTCCTTTTCTGAAAATTTTATTGCTTTCAGTTAAAAGAACGGAATATAAACACTGAATTAGAATTTGGGCCTAGAGCTCAACTTTCTTACAAGAAAACAGTTCCAGTTTCCCATGTGTTGTTTCTGCTGTTATAGTTGTTCAGCCAGCTTCATACTGCCCCAGTTGGAGAACAAAATGTTTTGGGTATAGAGCTTTTTTTTTTTAAAACATTTGGTCTGCTTGACTTGGACAAAGAGAATAATGAGGCTGAAATTTCCCCCAGATCACAGTGTAATTATGCCATCTACTGCTGCATTTCTGGTATCACATTTGAATACTCTGCCTAAGTGAGAAATACCATCATGGGCAATACATAGAGATAATTTTAGCAGAAATGATGGCTTGGCATGGGAAAGCATTGTTGTGCTAGAAGTGATGTGTAACTCTAAGTGAGACACTAAACGTTGATCAGGTGTCTTCTGTTCCTTTAATCCTATCTTCCAGTGCCAAAGCTCATAAATACTAACATGGAACTAGACCATGTCTTTCTTCCTTTTCATGATTCAGTTCCAGAAAGCAGGGGTAATGTCTGATTTGCAAAGAATATGTACCATGAATTGGCAATCTTCTGAGATTAAAGGTTAGGACAACACAGTTTGGATGTAGAAGGCACTGTGAATCAGAAAGGAAAAGAGGGCTGCCTGCACTGTGTTTACTGTTGTGGTGCTTTTGACCCTGATTGGATACCAGATACCCATCAAGCAGCTCTATCACTCCCCTCCTCAGTTGAACAAGGCAAAGAAAAAGTAATAAAAGGCTTGTGGATCAAGGTAAAAACAGGGAGATATCATTCAGCAATTACAGCCACAGGCAAAAGCGACTTGACTTGAGGAAATTAATATAAATTCTTGCCAAGCAAATCAGTAGAGTAATGAGAAATAAAAACTAAATTGTAAAACACCTCCCCCACAATCCTCCTTTCTTATTGGGATTAATTTTAATCTCAATGCTCTCTACCTCTTCCCCTCCAGTGGTACAGAGGGACAGGAAATGAAGACTGCAGTTCATCACAGTTGTCTCTGCTGCTCCTTCCTCTGCAGGGGAAGGACTCCTCAACACTTTTCCCCTCCCCTGTTGTGGGGTCCCTCCCACAGGAGAACCTATGAACCTCCATGAACTTTTCCTGTGTGAGTCCTTCTCACAGACTGCAGTTCTTCATTGACTGCTCCAGTGTGGGTCCCTTTATCTACGAAGTGTAGTCTTTCAGGTACAGACTGCTCCACTGGGTCACAAGTCCTGCCAGCAAACCTACTCCAGCATAGACTCTTCTCTCCACAGGACCATAGGTCCTGCCAGGACCCTGCTCCAGTGCAGGTTTCCCATGGGATCACAGCCTTAGCCATCTGGCTGCTTTGACTTGGACTCCCCCAGGGGCTGCAGGCAGATCTCTGCTTCACCATGAACCTCCATGGGCTGCAGGGGCACAGTGTGACTTACCACAGTCTGCACCACGGGCTGCAGCAGAATCTGCTCTGGCACCTGGAGCACCTCCTGCCACTCCTGCACTGACCTCGGTGGCTGCAAAGTTGTTTCTCTCACATGTTCTCCATCATCTTTCCCAACTGCTACTGAGGAGAAGTTTTTACCTCTTTTTTCACTACATTATTGCAGTGGTGCTGCCATTGCAGCTGTTGAACTTGGCCTTGGCCAGTGATGGTTTGTCTGATAGCAGGTTGGCACTGGTTCTGTTGCACGTGTGTGGAGCTCCTAGCAGCTTCTTACGGAAACCACGCCTGTAGAGTCCTGCTACCAATACCTTGCCATGCCAACCAAACATAAATGCAATTAAAATAATTCACATAACACTTTCTATAGGACAGCTACTCACCTCTGCCCCCAACTCCAACTCTTTTAATTGATTATTTTATCCTGGATTTAATTAGAGGATCAGTGTAATTCTGCTTCCACCTGTCTGGCATAGAGAAGTGCCCAGTCTGCTGTCAAGCTGAAATGGTTCTAGGCATTGTCTTCCATTTCTAAAAGTCTTGGATGTTAAGACTTTTTTTTGTTGGCATATAAAGTAGAGCTTTAAACCTTTAGGTTCACTATTTTCTGTTGACTTTGGCATCAGTTTATTCTGATGTACATTTGGGTTTTTTTGGCCACTTTCTTCTTCAGCCTTCTAGACTGAGTATCTTAAATTCCAAGCCTTTGATTATTCTTACTGCCTTTTCCAGCTGGTTCACATCTTTCTTGAATGAGTGCCCAGAACTGGGCATGACTCTCTTGCTGAGGGCAACTCAGTCACTTAAATGAGTGAAGAAGTTCATATGAGTGGTAAAACCTATTCCAATTATGCATTTCCTCTTGGATCACAAAATATACTGGTTAACTCCTAGATCTCTTTCTGCAGTGCAGGTATGCATAGAGTAACGTGTTTTCATATGTCTGTGAATGGATTACCTCTACATGTAGAGCTTTGCATTTGCTGTTAGTGAGCAGTGCCTAACCTCCATCACAGTCAGTAAGAATTCAGTTAATTCTGATTTGGAATTCTAACTCTGGTCCTTATTGATATTACCTGTAATAAATTTGGTAACAATACCTGTTGTTTGTTTCATCCAGGTTGGTAAAGAAATACTGAATAGTTTTGGGCTTGGGATAGACTCTTGTAAAACCTCTCTCTGTACCCTGATCCAGCTGGTCACTAACCTGCTGATAATAGTTTTGCTATTTAGCTTGTCCTACTTGTTGCTTTCTCTTAACTTGCTTTCTTAATTCTTACAAGAAAATAATCTGAAATGGTTTTGTACTCAAAGCTTAAAGTCAAGGTATTAACACTTACTTTACTCCCCATTCAGGAGAATCTATGCCCTGAAAGGAAGTGAAGTGCAAATAACTTGGTGCTGTTTGCACCTCTGTGGTTCTTGAGTTTTCTTGTTCTTTTTTTTTCTAGAAATCAGAGGTAAGCTCACAGGGCTCTGAGTCCTAAGTTCTACCCTTTCTTTTCCCCTCTTTAAAAGTCACCAGGTGGTTTTTCTGTCTTCTCCATTTTCAGAGCTTGTCCAGGTCTTTTATGAAAAATGAAGCATAACTACTGACTGTTCTTGAGCTGCTTCCTTTGGCGTTCTGCAAACACTAGTTTTAGGACTATAAGGTGGGCTGATAAACTGCCCACTGCTGGCAAGTAGGCAGGTCCCACTGCTCTGCTGTCAGCTTGAGTGTGCAGTTAGATTGGCTCCACCACTCATGGAGTGACACGTGTAGTGGTTTCAGTTCTCCTTTTTTATCTTTTGTGAGATAGGAGATTTGGAGGAATGCAAAGCAGGCTCGAACTTAAAGAATATGGGAAAGTTTATTAACAGAACTAAAAACGGAAAAGAAAAAGAAGAAATCAAAGCAAACCCTCTCTTTGCTCCAGCAACCCCCCCCTCTTTTCTCCTTCCCAAACCAGCACAAAGGATAACACAACATGATTCTTGGTCAGTATTCACAGTTCTTAAGAATCTCTCCACTATTTAAGGAAACAGAGGTCTCTTTTGCTGTCCATGGTCTCCCAAACTGCATCAGCCAACAGTCTGACAGCCCCCGCCCGGGAATAAAGCTGCTGCCGGGAAAAACTGCTGCTCCCATTGGAAGAAATCAGTTCCTTTGCCATGGGCCACACATGGGGCTTTTCTTTTAAGAGTGGACAAATTCCAGCCTGAAATAGCAACTCGCTTCTTCACAGAAAATCTTAAAAGTTTCTCACAACTCTTCACAATTTCTGGGTAACCTGGTGTGGTCCCCTTTGCACATAGGCTGCATTCAGAATTCTTCATCATCCCCCCATGTCTTTAAATGGATTAAAGAGAAAAACAGTTTGGAATATTACAGTTCTCACCACGGTCTGCAGAAAGCAGTTTTAAGCTCCGTGCTGCAAACGCAGCTCTGCCCTCTTTCTTCCCCGTCGCCATCTCAGCTTCACTCACTTTCTCTTTCTCTCTGACCTTGAAGATGCCATGATGAAGAGTAGTCTCCATCGTATGGGCTTTATGATGAAGAAAACCCCACTCTCTTTGTGCTGTTGGCTTCTTTGATGTTAAGTCGCCCAGCTCTATCAGCCCCATACCAGGATCTCTGTGGGCCACGTGGAGGGGGGAGGGGGCAGTCCTCAGAAGCCTCTGCCAGGTGGTTTCAGCTAATTGCAGTGATTATGGCTGTTCCTCAGCTGCCAGGGCTCTGAGGGATTCTCCCACCAGCACGCTGGCACCCCAGGGCCGTGCCCCGGCACCGGGGGGGTGGGGGGAGAGGCCCGAGGCCACTCCAAGAAGCGGCTCCACCACCCATCTCCTCCCCCCTCCCACAGGAGCGGCCAAACCGAAAGAGAGGCACTTCCTGTGTCCTCCAGACTTTAAATATGGAAATTCCGAAAAGCGCTACTGGTCAGATGAGCTGTCTGTCAGCTCAGGTTCAACCTACCACAACATGTCATCTCAATGTCACTGGCCTCAGTCTTTGCAATAGTGTATTTCAGCAGCACTGCCAGCTTCAAAACATCCAACATGCTCTTTGCCCTGCTGGAGTTTTTACCTTTCTGTCAGTTGGACTGGTCATGTTAAATACTGATTGCATCCTGCGTGAAAAAGGAGGCAAACTGGTACGGCGTATGTCAGTCACTGAGAACTGCAAAGCAGTGTGTCCACTTCACTGTGTATGAAGCCAGCTCTTTTGGCGCTTGTCTTCTTATTGAATTACTTACCAAGTAAGTTTAATTTCTCCTTAAATCTTTAAAGATTGGTCTTTCTACCTTTTCTTCTCATTTTTTTTAAATACTAATGGTAATAAAGAATAATATAAGCTAATTTCTACTTTGAGTTCGCTTTTTGAAATCATTGAAAAACTGAAATAACCAAGTCAGTGTTTTTGAAGCCTTACTTATCTTTCCACTGAACTGTGATAACTTGTACCCATGCCCTTTAAAGGTCACCAGCTCTCCTCATTCCCTTCTCTTTTCTAGACATCCATTCCACTAGACCTCAGCAGCCATGGCTCTAAGGTTATAGAAGTCTGCTTACCTGAAGGCTATTGATTTTTCCCCATGCTTTTCTTCCTAAGAACCAGAAATGTTATTTTTAATTTTATACACATCTAAGTTGCTTTCTACCTTTATTCTCTGTCACTTCCAAACAGAGTTTCTGTCTCATATTTGTGTTTAAATGTTCCCCCTTTGTTTGAGAAGAACTAGCCTATATCCTGCTCTGTTCTACCATTAAACATGGAAATTGCACGTTATCATTATATTTGTGCCTGGGTGACACTGCTAGAGCTCACAGAAAGCAGTGTGAATTCTCACCTTGCCAGCCAAATTGATATTAATTTTGTTCTGTGTCACCTCTCTTGTTTTCCACTTGTGTTATTTAGCACTTTTCAGTTATTTGGCCTGTTCCATAATTTGGTTGTAAAAGCAAGTACGCACATTTATGATAGAATAAAGCTATACTTTTTATTGGTTGTTTTTCTGAAAAAAAGATATATTATTCTAAATTTCCCATCCAGGAGGTATCAAATCACAGTTTGTATAGTCGTGTTCTTTACTTTGTGTTTATTCTCCACACAATACGAATAGAATTGTTGTTTCACTGTTTCAGGGCCCAATGTCAGATCTGTTTGTAACAGACTACAAAAGAATATTGCACTGGAAAAGGGGAAATATATGACTGAATTATTTCCTTGTGTTTGTAAAAAGTATTTAAAGGATGTCTATCTTGTTATTACTATGCAGGTAAGAAGGGCAGAAAAATAGGTATTCATGTTTCTTGCAAATTCCGCACAAACAATGAAAAAGAAATAATGGAATATTCAGCTCTTCACTTCTTCACGATTTTGAATTCAGCTACTGGTATCAAGTGCAAGAGTATAATTTGCAGAGTTTGGAAAATCCAGTGCTCTGCCAGACCAAGATGTTGTAAACCTGTCCTTACGGCTGCAAAAGTTACAGTGAAGATACAGGGCTGGAAAAAAGTATTAAAACAGAGTCACAGGAGCCGCTCTGATTTTGCTATCTACCATGTGGCAAAACAACTGATAAAAATTAAAGACAGCACTATCTTTTAATACAATCAGGATATATACAGATATATTTATGTGTATATAATGTCTGCCTGATCCCCACCACAATATAAAAATATACATCTATATTGACTACATTAAAGGGTGGTCCTGACTTTGATTTATATCAACCACTTTGCCCTTTATACACAGGATCTGGATAAAAAGCTATCTTAAAAACCCCCACAGGTGCTAGAATTCAGAGAGAATGCTTATTTCATAGAAACACGTCCTTCTAATAACTTTCCTGTTTTGAAAATATTTTAATTTCTTGCAAAACCTTAGGAATACCTTCACATGGAAATGCTGTAAGCAAAAACATATTAAAATCTGTAGTGTTATTCACTTGTGCAGCAATGGAAGCGAAGTGGGAAGGGAAGAATCAAGGAGTGGACATGGGAGTATTATGTGTATTATGCATGGATATGTTGGTGCATTATGTTCATATTTGTGTCAAGGGGTACTGGGAGCTGTAATCTCAAACCCCCACAAAATACAGGAAGAACTCTGTGAATTGCTAGAGCAGTGAAGTCTGTGCATATGTTAATATATTTGATTCACACTAACTGGAAGGAGAGCTTTTGTAAAGATATAGCTAGAAAACCGTCAGGACACACACTGAGGAAAAAGCAAAAGCACAGAAAAAAGGTTGACTGAAGTGCTGATGTATGTTTTTCTTTAGCTGTGTATTGGCCTTTCCCCTACCTTCTGAAATACTGTGTTTTGTCATCTCTGCTGATTGCCAAGATATATATTAAAGAAAGTAGGGAAAACACAGAAGTGGCTCAGTTGAACCTATCAGTAAGCTGTTAGTGGCTTCAGCAGATGTAGGGATTATTCTTTTTCCCATTCATCTAGATCAAATAAAACTCTAATATATTTTCTAGTAATCATGAAGCATGTCTGGAAACTCACTGCATATCCAGACATGAGCAGATTTTTTTTAACTTGCTAGAAACTTTTTTTTTAGTTAAAAGATCTTTGAGTTGCTGTTACCAAGGGTTACCTATGAGAGTTTATTTCAGTTCTTGTTTGTTTCTCTAGTTGTTCATTTTGCTTCATTTTAGCAAGCAAGTAGTAGTTGAAAGTGTTATGGTGGTGCAGTTGGGATAACATGAGCTTGCTTTCTTTTAACACTTAGCCTACATGACAGTTGTCTTTCAATCTGTTCACTCTTAATCACCCGCTTCATACAGAGAAACAGCAGAAAATTACATACTGCTTTGTACATGGGCATGCATGGGTGTGAAACCTACATTGTCACTTCTAACATGCAGCCACTTTTTGTCTTTGAGCAAAAGCAACCTATTGAACTGCTATGATTCTTTCTTCCGTGTCATTTATTTGCCTATTGTTCTCTGTAATTGAATGAGGATATGAATATGTGTATTGAGTTTTTCTGGTTGTTCAGACTCTTCATTTCAAAATAGCTAGGGATATATATATTTCCCTCCCTCATGTTTTTAAAATAGTAACTGAGAGTGTTCACACATTGCTATGTTTGCCTGTGTCTGTCAATGAGAATTAAATTGCAGAGCAGGTTGCTCACTTCAAAAGACAAGAGATACAGTAAGGTGATAGGTTTATGGACCTTTTGCCTATGCAATGGTTTCTTATACCATTACATTAGTACTAGAAGGCTAGCAAATATGAAATGTTTTGCTTGACCTTTTAATAAACTGGTGTGCAGTTTAGTGGAAATTAATACAATTGTTCTGTGAGCTGAAAACAATTTACAAGTCTACAAGCTGGTGAAACTGGGAGTCAGATCTTAAACCACTTAAGGAGAAGATTGTTGCTTTTTCCTTTAAGCTTCATATGGCAAAGCTTTCACCTCCAGTTTATCACTTAAATAGAAATAAATCCTGTCTGCTGCCCTAAAGTTTTGGTGTTTCTGTACTGGCGCAATAGGGTTCACAGCAGTGTGAGCAGTTCTGACTTAACAGAACATTTTAGAACTGGTCACCAGCAGGTTGCTCTGGACTCTGGTTCCTGAGAGGGATTTGCCTTGAAGGAAAAGGCCCTTCCATTTCTGAAGCATTCAGATGAAACTGTTCCAGTTTAGACTGTGCTTGAAGCTTTTAAACTGAAATGGCCAACCTCCCTAAGTTTATAGGCCACATGTCAAAACTGCCCATTTGCCATGGACTAGTGACACAGGCATAACAAGTTGCTCAAAGCTGTTTTTATCTCCAACTCTGGGGCCACCTCACAGGAGGGGGACAGCAATTGCTTGCTCCCTTTCCTGGTGGGCCTTCCTTTTGCATATATTGCCCAGGTGTCAGAGTTGTGTGTGTTGGTGCCAGTCCTGGGAGCCTGGTTTTCTGGCTTCTGAGGCTGAGTTTGCCTAGCTGGGATTGCCCTTTGGTTCTGTTAAGTAGCACTTGCCCTTCTTCATATCTTTTCTGGTGCTCTGGAGGAGGGAGAGTAAAATGGGGAAATTAGTGATGATATAGACTGAAATTACCTATTGTTTAAATATTGATGTTAGTGGAAGCTAATGTGGAAAAAATAAGTAAAACCCACTCTAGTAGAGGTCTAGGTGTTTTTTTTTTGGTTGTTTTTTTTTTTTTTTTTTTTTTTTTTTTTTTTTTTAAATTTTATTTTGTTGTTTATTAAAACTAATTGTATTAAGACTCTTTTTTTGACCTGCTTTTGCAAGCATTCTGGTCTGCAGCTCAATTTACTACTTTCTTATCAAGCCCTATATAACCACACCCTGGTCTGTGTAGGAAAGCATTAGCATGAAGTTCAAGGAATAGGTGAGATGTTGCAGCTGTGGTGAGCAGTTGCACACTTGAGTGCTGTGCTGATGATCTACAGTGTGAGTCCTGTGTGACAGCATGGAGTTACGATGTTTGTGCTCAGTTTCTCTCCCTGCTGCTGAAGGAGAGAATATGAATCGTTCAATACATCTAGATACCCTTATTGCATCTTCCTTTTGAAAGCTGCCACTAAAAAACATGGACAGCTTGGGACAGTAGTGCTTGTAAGGCTGTGGTCCATAGACATTGAAAGTGGTCCTGTGTGGCTTCTCCGCTCACAAGCAGGAGGTTTTGATCAATGAAAAAGACTGAAATACACATGGAAACAAATTCATGAAGTGAAATGTCCTGAACTTTGGCCCTCTTTATTCTTTATGCAGTGTGTTATTTTTTGATATAAAGGGTACTTTGTTGGTGTGCAGGGTAAGAGAGGAGATGAACAAGTGGATAGAGTGATTGCCCCATCATGAGCTATCTTTAAGTTAGTTATTTTTGATCATTGAGCTTTCTTGTTCACTTCGATAAAGTCATTGCTAAGCTATTTTGTTGTTTGTGCCTGTCATGGGAGAAGTGGCAATGGAAATATAGTTTGGCTTTCCCTATTTTCTGGATGGATGCTGATTATTTTTTCTCTGGTGTTGGTTATATTAAGTATCTGAATCTGTCTTTGATGCTGAAAGTCAACTAGTGTCAGGATTAAATCCTGAGAAGCCAAACAAATATTCTGTAAAATCTGGTAGCCCTTAAAAGGTCTGGTAGACCTTAGAGAGCGACTGGTGTCCCTTTACTAGTTTTTCATTTGTCTGTTCTGCCTTTGGTATTATTAAAAAGCAGCTTACCTGAACACCTGCATATCAGCTAATCATTCACAGAGTACCTCATCTGATCGTGCCTAGAGACAAAGCCACCCTGGTTCTTGCTGCCATGGCAGAGGTGAAGAGAGTAACAGGTAGTAAATGCACTGTAAGAGCTAATGGACATTGTTTGATCTTGGAAGAAAGTATTCTTTTAATTAAGATAAATCTATCGGATTTTTTAGAGAGCCAGTTTAAATAAAATTGCTCTTTTGTCTCATGAATGGGCAAAAAAATTAAGTAAAGAGCCTTTGTGTCTTCTTTTGCCAAAGAATAGAGATGGTTTTTATAATCTGGAAAAACCAGAGTGAAATTCAAGCAGTGGGAAAGTGAGATGCTACAATACATGCTCAATCTTCTTTGTGCCCTCTTGTGATAAAAGGGGCCAGATCACAGGAAAATTTGAATAAGCACTAAGGGAGAAGGCATGGCCATGCAAATTAGCTGATATATTATTCTAAAATTATTTGAGCAGTGTAGACTGTAGACAATTTGTTCTTCACCTAAAACAGCCTCATGACCTATAATGACTAGGATTTGAATATTATAATCTGGATTTACTTAACAAGATAATTAAATTTTTAAAGTCAGTTCATTTAGAGGATGGAATGGATTATCTCTCAACATTTGCAAATTTCTGTCCTTCTATTTGTATGCATGGCTGAACGTTCTCAATTTTTTTGTTACAACTCTCTTTCAAATTTCATACCTTAGCTTCTGCCATAACAATTAGGACTGTGAAGAGCTTTTTGTTGTCCTAGAACTGAGGGAAAAGAAATTACGAAATGCTGAATAAGATGAAATGGGTTTAGTACTCATTGCACTGTAGAAAAGCACTCATAAAAGTTAATTAAACTCAGGAAACAGACAGCAAGATAATTAAGATTAGGCCTAATTTTACACGGCAGGAATTCTGTGATGTTTTCCAAGGGACATCATGTAGAGAAGCTCCAGGCTTTCAGTCAGATTCTCAAAAGATCATTACAGATGATGTTAAACAGCAAGACAGACTAATGTGATGAGGCATATGTTTTCTTCTACATTGCTTTAAAAGTAAAATTCTGCCATAAACATAAACAAGGACTAAATATACAGTTTATTATTACTGGCAGTGAGGTATCTAAGTGCGTCTGTTGCTGGAAACCAGTAATTATTAACACAAAAAGACCCATGGATTCAGTTGTTGCTTCCTCTACCAGACTAAAGTTTGCCATGCTGTACTGCAGTTTATTGTTCTAGAAAACTATGAGAAGGGTCTTTTGTTTAAATCAGGCATACAGTGATCACTTTCCTCCCCTTGTGCACCTTAGACACAATCTGTAGTATTCCATGCACTGGCTAGTGTAAAATAGTGTAGCTTCCTATTACCGCTAGATAAAGAAAATCCATACAAAAGCTAATTGCCATCTTATCCACTTCAAATTTTTATTACTAGGTACATTAGAAATCTTAGAAATGAAAATGAGGAATAAATTACATGGAACTATGGATTCTGGTTTTGGTTTTTTTTTTAAATGCTTCTACTAATTATGTGTGAAGCAAATTAGTCTCATTTCTTACTAAGCTCAAATCGATTGTTTAGACACCAGTGCCGTATCCTGCATGCCTGGTCTCCTGCACCAAGACTGTCAAAACTTTCTGTATTCTGGGTAATGGATCCCCAGAAATATTTTACAGTTTCTTTAATACTTTCCATCCAGTAGCATTTGATTAAATGGATTCTGTGTTTTCTTGTGTAATCAAAGGCCTAGGTTTTTGTTTGTTTGTTTGTTTGGTTGGTTTTTTGTTTTTTTTGGTATTTATATTCTTTTCCTGGGGAAAGAAGTAAGCTGATAGAAAGTGTGAGGATTTTTTGTTGATTTTTTAAAAATACGAAGTTTATCTGAAGCTGTATATACTAAAAAAATATTTTCCCCCTTATCTGCTCAGAGAGTAACAACAGAAGTGCAAATAAACATATGTAAAAATTCTTTTTTTAGATAAGCTGGAACACATAAGAGGTTTAAGAAATTGTAAGGTGGTGATGAAAAATTAGTAGATTTAATGCCTGGTGCATGCATATCAAACAGACAACAAAAACTGAACAACCCTCAGGCAGATGAAATCCTCCCTGTGATGCCAATATTGTGTCATGGATGTAGATTACAATCAAATAATCTAACACATCTGCATGGGCTTCTCACATCTCAAATACGGCAGTTTCCTTATACTACTTTGACTGACAGCTTATGTTCCTGGATTCATGGTTGCATGTAACTTTTACCTGTTATCCTAAAAATATTTTTAGTTGTCAATCTTTAGGGAAAATCTTGAAAATGTGAGTGAAATGATTTCTTGAAGGAAGCAAGTGGTTTTCTGGCCAAGGGCTTTCACCTGGCCATTCCGTAAAGCGGGCTTATAATAAAGATGGGGACAGACGTTTTAATATGGCCTGTAGCAATAGGACAAGGGGTAGTGGTTTTAAACTAAAAGAGTTTAAAGTTCAGACTATATGTAAGGAAAACATTTTTACAAAGAGACAAAGTATTTCTTAAAGAACCCAAGCCTTAATTAATTTTAACTTGTAAAACAAGAAGCTCTACCAACAAACTCTCTAAAATTAATTTGGTGTTTCAGAAGTCATGGCCGTCATTTTTACAGGATTAACTATATGCCTCAGATAAAACAAAATAAGTAGACTTAAGTATTAAAAAAGGAACTAATACTGCTGCTGGATGAGCTTCTCCACAAAACAGTCTTCATTTGCTGACATCTGTACATAGAACAAGACAAGACTCTATGCTTAGTGCTTTGAAATCCTGCTGAAAGCATTGGATCCTTTGTTTCACTAATTTCTGCCATATTTAAAGTTCATTTTTTTTAATGTCCCTCCTTGCCTTGGACTGGTTATAAGTAGACTGGTTTGGAAGGTGCAGTATGATTCTTTGTAGCATCTCTGTTAAAAGCCAAAACATGTTTGCCTTCAAACAGGAGTTGGTATTGATGATCCTTGTGAGTCTGTTCAGCTAGGGTTGTTCTATGAGTCTCTGATTCTGTGATTCAGGAGCAGTGCTCCTAAGGCAAATGTACTCACTGCTGAAGTGCAAAATGATTGTACAAACCTAGGTGAACGCTTCTGGTTTTCATATATATCCTTCAAATGCTATTTTAAGGTCCTTTGTACATGCATACTACATGCCCTTATTGTCAGGTTGCTGATAATTGTAATATATCTTTTCTTCTTTTTACACAACGGAACACAACTAGATGCAGCTACTGTACCTTGCTTACATTTATTGTATTTTCTCATTATAGTAAAACTTGTGGTGTCATCACCATCCTCATTCTTTTAAACTCAGCAATTAACCTCACATCTCTATTTGGCAACTAATCTTTTCTCCTCTGAATCTGAAAGCTTTTCCTTTTATCTTAGCATTGAATGAAGCATTGGGGTTTGTGGGTGATTTGACGATTCGAAGTTGGACTTCTTTTGCGATAGTTTTTTTTCTTCCCTCTTGGTGTTTTTTTGGTGGTTCTTTTTTTTTTGTTTGTTTGTTTATTGGATATGTAGTGTTTTTGAGGGTGTCTTAATTGATGCTGGCTACTTACTAGTGCAGATACTTTTTCTGGGCTGCTGATTCTCAGTGTATTTCATGGATGAATATATTCATAATGAGTGGATGTATTTATGGCTTTGGAAAAATATGTACTCATTCACTTAACCCAAACCCTAAACAAATCAAACCTCATTAAGTTTTCTGTTTCACTTATGCAGTTCTTTTCCAGAACATAATTTATCTTCAGAAAATGTTTTTTCCCTCACAAGACCCCTGGAAGGTTGTGTGTCACCATTTCAGTACACACTGTATCACAGAATCACAGAATGAGTCAGGTTTTAAGACACCACAGTGGGTCATGTGGTCCAACCTCCTCCTCAAGCAGGGCCACCCCAGAGCATATTGCACAGGATTGCAATATGTCCAGACGGTTCCTATATTTGTCTGGTGAGAGGGAGTCCACAACCTCTCTGGGCAGTGTGTCTGACTCTGATTTTGTGTCCTGCTGCTCATATCCAGGCTTGTGTCTTAGCACTGAATGTTTTATTGAGACTTTGCAAATCAGACTTCCTGTGTAGTTACTTCTTTCAAGGCTGGCTTGACTTATTTATTTGTTTCATGCAGCTGTTAAAAGGTTAAAAGTCTAGCTGCTGACTCAAAAGCTTTTGCTTTCGGCTGGTTGTGGTGCTGTGATAGAGTGATATGACTGAATTCCTGGCTATGGGGTGTAAACATGCTGCTAGCAAACAGCCATCTGTTGTCAAAAACACACGGTTTCTAAAGGATTGCAAATGCTTGTCTTGGGTTTATGCAGAACATCTGCAGGTCTCCATCTTCCTCAAAATTCGAATGAAGCCTCTGTTGTGTTGGAGTGCTTTTGCTGTGGTGGGGATAAAGGTGGTCACGATCAGCAGCTCTCAGGCAGAGGCTGTTACCCTCACAGCAGAAACAATACAGGGAACATATATGTTTATCTCAGTTGTGTCTTTGCCTCTAAGGCAGTGGCAAATGGTTAATGTAATTTGTTTGTGTCAAAGGCTGGGACCATATCAGCTGGTGTTGCCCTGCTCCTACCCCAAGACTGAGTCAACATGAATCAGTTTCTGAATGCTCTGGATGCCTACATTCTTTCAAATCACACTGAAATCAGATCAGCAGTATTTTATCACAGCATGCTAGGTAGATCCCTACTGACTTCATATTTTGACTTAATAGGTTGCGAGTTAAAACATGGGATTATGTGTTTGATGGTTGAGAAGCAGATTTATATTTCTGTTTTAATCATTTGCTGTGCTATTCTGGCGTGCAGAGCCTTAACAAGTCTGTCAGTCAATGAAGTACTTCCTTTCCCTCTTCCCAAAACTGGGAATGCTCTCAATTTCCAAGAAACATTTGGCTTTTGCTGCTTTCGCTGTGTTTCCTGGAATGTGTCACAACTGTATGCTGAATGTCTTTGGTCATGTTTGGCAAATGTGTGTAGTAGGCTTGACTTGAAAGTAAAATCCAGCCAGAGCTGGTTGTCTATCTCTAATCAGCTTAAAATAATTTAACAAAGGATTCTGTATCTCAAGGACTTCAATACTTTAAAATGTACAGTGATAGTTTTTGCACTTGATGATCTTGGATAGTTCAGAACATTCAGTAGCTGATCCTTCTTAGAATAATAGATGCAAATAGTCTTAGAATATTAATTTCTGTTTAATCTTCTTCTTTTTTTGTTCGTTTTGTTTTGTTTTGCTTTGTTTTTCTCTCTGAAGCCATGGAACTAGTTCAGTTCATTTGCCTTATGTCTGTTTTCTGTTTTCCCAGGTGGTGCAGATCTTCTTGGCCTGCTGCAGAACTGTTTTAGATCCAAAATGATAGTTTTAGGTAAAAAGCGTAATGTTCATCTCTGGCACTGCTTAATGTGCAAACCTTGGGAAGTGAGAACACTACATTTTGAGACCTTTACTAGAAGATTTCTTTGGAGCACTCTTTTGTGGCTAGAATCTGTCTTAAAAATATGTGTTCCTAACCTTTCAAACGCTGACTAATCTGTCCATTACTCTCATTCCCCTTTTTTTGATAGTTCTTTGGCACAAACTACTTAACAGAAATTACCCATAATTCCTTCTTTTTCTGTTTAGTCTTTCCATTACTCTCATATCACAAAAGGAATCAGTGATCTGGATGCCATATTGCTTAGTGTTTTTATCTGGTTTAGTGTGCTTATGGGCAGGAGGCTCTGGCCCTGTAAATCTGTCATGCTAATCTGTACCACCTTTGCAGAGATTCCCGTGGACACTATGGGCCCTGGCAGAATGTGCTTACTGCTGGTGGCTTTGCCTGAATGTCTGTTTATGTATTGTATGGATTTATGTCCTTGTCCTGCCTAAAATTTTAGCATTTAACTCACTAGAATTTTGTGTAGGATTCTCACTATTCTAATGCTGCATGTGTAAGACTGAATAATTTTATATTTCCTTTCCTCTTCCATAGCTCTTTTTTTAGCTTCATGGTTTTACTCATGCCCCACTGACTGCTTGGCATTCAGTTGACTGCATACTGATGCCTTGTCTTTGCATCTGGTGCTAGTCTGAAGTCTAGAAACCATTTCTTTGTGCTATTTTGCATTGCATTACAGTCATAAAGTTCAGAAACTTTCCTCTCAGATGCTGTTTTTCTTCCAGAGTGTGTGATTTTTTTCCTTTACTGCAAGCTTTAGCACACTGACACAGCTACCATGTGGCCCAGTAGGTGGGCATTTTTCATTTTCTTTACACCAGTTCAAGACATTAATTTTGTTCATCTCTCTAGTTCTGCATTTATGCATTTTTTTTTACAGAGCTTCTATTTTATTTTTTTGCTTTCTCTCTGTGATTAATGCATATCCTCTGCTTATGTGTTTCATGCTATAAAGAAATATCTTTCTCCTTGTTTTGGAATAAAAAGTGTTGATAACCTAATAGTCTGTGTATTTCCCCCATGTCTGAGGCAGATATTGTAGTTATGAATATCTTTTATTTTGTTTTCACTTCTTTTCCCCAGTTCAGTGGAATTTTGACATTATTTTAATCTGCAGTATTTCAAACTGTTTAATCCATAGGCCCTTTAAATTTGATTTCTTGGTGAAAAGACTGCAACCCAGCTGTATTCTCCTCTTGCTTCTTGTCGCAATACTCTCCTAGTTTTAAAAATATGCAGGATCATTTCTAATTTGTGAAGTCTTGCTCAACCTTCTAACTTAAATGAAAAACTATCAAAGATATTGTAACATTTGAGAGTTTATTACTTTTCTCTCTCTCTTTTTTTTTTTTGTTTTTTTTTTTGAAAAACTTTACTTAATGCCTCCTATTGCAAAACTCTTTATTTTAACACATGGAACTTATGCTGCCAGAAAATTTCAGTACTGGTTTTTTTTTTCCTTTTCCTATCGCCGGCACTAAAATTATTCTTAGGATTGTATTTGTGGGTCAAGCTAGAGACCTCAGATGTCACTGACTTCCTCCAAATTGGAGACATTTCTAGTTTACTTGAATGTCTAGCGAAGAAAAAATACAGCTTAATGATGCTCTTGGGGGATATTTTTAGGTAGAAAAACAAGTGTTACGGAGAAAGAAGCTGATACAAGTTTTGACTTCTGTATTAAATTCCTGAAATGAGAAGACTGTTCCAGTGAGAGTATGCACTTCCCTGAGAATATATTTGCATGTATTTGTGTTTAAAAATCAGTTTACTTGAATGCTCTCTAATGTATAATTAAAATAAAGATGAGGGAGTACATAAAGATCAGGAAGAAGTGTAAATTCAATCAGTGTCAACATCCCTTTGTCTGGAGTTCAATAAACATTTTATAGTACGTTACATTATATCATCAACTAATTGTTTGATTTCCAGCCTGGAGTTAAAAGTTGGAAGGAGCACCACTGCTATCAAGGTCATTTCTTCTCCTGTGGTTGTGTTTTTTAATCTTGAAGCAAAAATATGGAAACGTAAATAAATGTTTTTATGAGTGAAGATGTGCAAAAACACGTCTTTTCTCTAGGTCATTGACAAAATGTGGCTGCTCCATGTGGCCCACTTATTATGCATGATCATAACTCTGGTTAGTTAAACTTGTAATTTTTCTGTCATTTTTCTTATAGATGCCTAGCATTAGTGTTAGTAAAATGATGACTTCAATGAGTGTGGGATTTTTTTTAAGAAAAAAGAATGCTATGTTGATATATATCACAGAAAACATTTAAGATCATGAGTTTCAGTAAAAAGTTATTCTACTTCTGAGCTATATAAAATCACACTATCATCCTGAAGTTTCTATATTTAAATATTGGCAGTGTGACTTTTCTTTTAAATAAATCTGTCCCTGAAGCATCTCTTTAGCTTTTTGCAGTTATTTCCACTATGTGAAAATGTAACCAGGAAGGTGTTTTCTCTGAGATGTTGTCTTTTATGCAAATGACACCAGAAATTTCAGGCTGAAGCATGAATGTCTACTGATTTATCTCCCACTGTGATGATTTATTAAATTGCAAAATGAAATGTGTAATTGCAAATTAAAGTGACTCCATTAGAATAATAATTAAAACCTAAAATCTATATTCTCATCAGAGCTGGACAATTTCTTCTCCTGAAGTCTAATAAAACAAATCCACGTCTACTTCCTTGCTGGCTGGCACTTTGTTTTCATATGAAGGAAGAGTAATATTTGCTCTGTATATAGGCTGAGGCTGCCAAGACTGCCGTGGCCAACAGTGCTTTGATGGTTACAGATTTGGACACAGTGAAGGTTCCTCTTGTTGAAGCTCATTCCAGGTGCCTTGAGATGAGAATTCTGGGTACTTATATCTCTGTGCTTTGCAGTAGAAAACTCCTGAGTACCTGGTGTCTGAATGTTTTCACATGGTAAATATGACACTAAAACATTTAGAAATTTTATTTTTCTGGAAGGATAAGAAAGAATGGAACAACCTGGGTTTTCATTCCATTCTTTATAAGAACACACCTCAGTTTCCTGCATAACAGAAACCAAGTTGTAACTAACTTTGGTAAGAGCAATCCAAGCTTTCTCAGATGCATTTTTCTTTTAACTATATCCAAAATGTGGAACATAGGCAGTTGTAGTTAGACAAAGCCATGGCTGTTATTTAATGAACATATTGATTGTTGCAGTGGAAATTGGTTTTCCTTTTGGTGAGTTATGTACTATACTTCCACACTGGTGCCATAGTAATCAGATATTTTCAGAAGGGCTTTGCAGCTGGTAGGACAAAATGAGATGCTAAGAGCAGCTGGATACAGAACTCTGAAAATCTATTACAATAAGAGAACATAAATATAATTCCTTTTTGTCTAACACAAACCCCCTAGATACCACAGAAGCGAATGATCTTATGCCCTCTTCATGTATTTGTGGTTTGGTCTTACTGTTTGCACTGATGTCAAAGTCTACCATGAACATTTGCATTTATGTGTAAAGAAGCTGTCCTAATCACCAACAGTAATAGCTTTGCATGGGACATATTTTTGTTATGCTGACACATACCACACACAAGTGGACAAACCCAGTGATGTGCTTTTTGTTATTACCTGGACAAAATTAGAGATATGAATAGGTGATGTGACAATGTATTAAAAATCTCTCTGTAAGATCAAGTATTACACCCTTTAAAAAAAGCAAAACCAGGTAATTTAATAGCCCTGTCCCAGAAGGAGAGGGACTCAAATGGCCAGATGAATCTGGAGGGTAAACAAATGGTTAGAGCAATGGTGCCGTAGTCAGAGTTTTGGTTACTCAGGCCATGGGACTTGCTTTGCCAAGCCTGGTTTACTGGGGGCTGATGGGGTCCATTTAATAAAGAAGGGAAAACTTATCTTTGGTCAGCAGCTTGCCAGACTAGTGAAGGGGGCTTTAAACTAGATTTGTTGGGGGGAGGGAGGGCACCTATCCATCCCAACCCTGCCAGTCGGATGCTGACACCTGTAAGGTATGCCCAGGAAAGTGCAAAGGCATTCCAGATACTCCAGCTGGTGAGCTGGCTTTATCCAGAGCCTGGGGCCCAGCTCAGACACCCTCTACACAAACACGTGTGGTATGGGGAAAAAACAAGAGGAACTAGAGATGTGCGCATGCCTGTGTGGGTATTTAATTGACATCATGGAGACATAGTGGAATGGCTCCTACGACTAGAACATTGGAATGGAAGGTTCTAGGCTTTCTAGGAAAGACGCGCTAGGGAGATGAGGGAGGGATGTAGCCCCCATATTGATGACCAGCTGGAGAGTATGGAACTCTTCCTGGGGAAGGATGAAGGGCTAGCTGAGACCTTGTGGGTCAAGAGTAAGGAGAAGGCAGGGACAGGGGATACTATAGTGCGGATCTGCTGCAGACCACCTGATCAGGAGGATGGTGTGAATGAAGTGCTCTACAGGCAGACAGGAGCAGCTTCACTCTTACGAGCCCTGATCTTCATGGAGTATTTCAACCACCTGTATGTCTGTTGGAGGGACAACACAGCAGGGCACAAGCAGTCCCGAAGGTTCCTTGGATGTTGTCAATGACAACTTCCCTACACAAGTGATTGAGGAGCCAACAAGGAGAGGTGCCATGATGGACCCTGTGCTCACCAACGGGGAGGAGCTGGTGGGGAGTGTAGTGCTCCAAGGCAGACTTGACTGCAGTGACCACAAGATGGTGGAATTTGAGATACTGAGAGCAGTGAGGAGGGCACAGAGCAAGCTCACTGCCCTGGACTTCAGGAGAGTAGATTCTGGTCTCTTCAAGGACCTACTTGGTAGAGTCCCATAAGATAAAGCCCTGGAGGGCAGAGGGACTCAATAATGCTGGCTGAATTTCAAGGATCACCTCCTCAGGATTTATAAATCCCGTCAAGGAGGAAATCTGGAAAAAGTACCAAGAGGCCTCCATGGATAGATAAGGAGCTGCTGAGCAAACAGAGCAAAACCAAGAAGCTTTCAAGAAATGGAAACAAGGATGGGAGGAATACAGGGAAATTGTACAGGAAACTAGGGACTATCACTAAGTTGGTAGTGGTAGGACGAGGAGTAATGGGTACAGATTGAAAGAGGGAAAATTTAGGGTGGGTATTAGGAAGAAATTTTTTACTGTGGCTGTGGTGATACACTGGAACAGGTTGCCTAGGGAAGTTGTGGATGTCCCATCCCCGGCAGTGTTCTAATCCAGGTTGGATAAAGCTTTGAGCAACCTGATCTAGTGGGAGGTGTCCCTGCCCTTGGCAGGGGGGTTGAAATTATATGATCTTTAAGGTCATTCCAACCACTTAATATTCTGTGATTCTATAATTTTGATCATAGTTTCATATGTTTACCAAGATTCTGTGCACCTCAGAAGTCATTACAACTTCCAATGAAGAGTCCTTTAGCAATTGAATATCCGTTGCAGACATTTATTGCAGGTTGAAGAACAAATTCAGCAGAAAGGTGGGATATTACGAGGCATCTGCATACACATGAAGATTATAGGTATGATTCCCCGCATATTTTTAAACTGAAGTATTATACCTTCCAATAATAAGAAGTCTAAGGAAGATTTTAGAGGAAATACAGGCAGAAAGACAACCTTTGTGTGCTGATGAAGCACTGCTGATTTAGCATGGATTCATGAGCACATAATAAATATAACCAGGTTTTATGCAAATCAAAGCCCTGGTGCAGCACTCCAGTGACAATTGAAAAGAACTCGTTCTCCTCCAAATAACGCTTAATTCCAAATGCAGTTCTCTTATGAAACCAGCTGAGGTTTACATTGTACACAGAAAAGCTGTCAGACAAGAACACTGCATTACACTTCCAGCTACCACGTTACTTTTGTCTACTATTACCTTTAGTTAAAAAGAAGTCACTGTGATTTATATAATTTCATTTGAATGAATAAAGCATTTGTCTTGGGAAGTAATAGACACGAGAAGACAAATACAGGTCACTTGTGAGTATATTGAGCGTGGTATGCTGCTGAGGAATTATAAAATTGACAGGAAGTGTTAATTATTGCTTGCTATTAAGAATCTTTAAATAACATTGTGTTAAGCTGGTTCTTTGCTATGACATCAGAATTGCAGTAAAAGAGCTCCACAACTTATGTGAAAAAAAAGTCAGTGTGTGTCATGTGTGGGACACTTTGGGGAGTGGATCATCTGGATTTGAAATTTTTTGGCAATTATAAATAGGAATTTGCCTTGAATGAAACAATGAAAAATGGTCAATGTCCTTTTGGCAAAGAGTAGCCTATTTTCCTAATTGTTTTTAAACATATTCTTTGACTAGAAGATGTTATTTTGGCAGTGAAGTTTATTAATTGATGAAATAAAAGGAAAGTAAATATTTGGTGTCTAAAATCCAGTTATCAGAAGAGAAGTAACACCTGAACAAATTCACCCACGTAATAAATACACTAAGTGTAAATCTCCTAGGTGTTTTACAGTAAATAATAATTCAAGTGTAGTCACTATGGATATGACTACACCACCCCAGCTTTAGTAACGACAAAATGTCATCTGTTTTTAACAGAAAGGTGCATTAAAAGAAAAGCGCTGTTAGAAAATATATCCTGGGTGACATTCATGGCACCAGTGAACTGCATTAATGGAGTACAGTAATTAAAAATTCACTTCAGAGGAGCTTATTATTCCTTAATTCACAGTCACTCCATCTATCGAGGGTTTCCTGGACCCAGGCATTATGAAAACATGATGCCTTCATTACTTTCTAAATTTCTGACTTAAATCTTCAAAGGAGATGTAAAACTTTCCCAAAGCATGCAGAAAAAATAATGAAAAAGAAAGACTTAGGAAGCATTTAGGATTAAAATAATTAGGCCACAGTGGATGCTTTCAAAATTTTAGCAGCTATGCCACTATAAAAGAAAATTGCTCATTAATTTGTGTGCCAGGCTTCACAAATCTAATATTTAGTTAACCAGCCATTTCTAAAATGGTGTTAGTAATACTGTGAGGTAAGTTAACTGTGTTAAGAAAATGTGCATACAATAACAGTTGTAATTCTGGAATTGTGTGAACTAGAAGAAGTATATATAAAGTTTAAATACTTCCTGGTGAGAAAATATTGCGGGCTTTTTTTTTTCCTTTCTTTTTTTCTTTTTTTCTGTTTGATTTGTAAACTTCCAGCATGGAAAGTATCCCATGCCAGGGAACTGGGTGTTGGACCGAATTTTCATAAACCCATCTAATTTAACCACATAATCTTTTGTGACTAGAAACAGTCAACTTAGGAACTATCACTCTATATGCTTTTTTAAAGTGTATTACCTTTTGCTTGCATTGCATTGAACATGGTGAGGAGGAAGGCTGCTTGTGAAAGATTGCACAGGAACGTTGTGGTTCTGAATCACTAGACAGTAAAAAGGCAGGTGGTCATGGCTTTTTGTAGCTGATCCAGAAGGCCTGATCTCCTCCTCTCCCCAGTCAAAAAAAAATGGAAATGGTGAAGATGATTGTCTTAAATAAGTGTAGTGGATAACATTACATGAAGTGTTACAAAGATGTTCGGGCTTCAGTCTGTGGGAAGAAATGGTCCTCCTGAAGTTTTACTCATTTAGACATCCCAGAATAATGAAAGCTTTTAAGCCTAACGAGTTTTTTAGTCTCCATTTGAATAGGCTATATTGTGTTTATGGCTATGAAATATCTGGTTTCAAGAAACCTCACTTTCTCTGTTTTAGTGTTATTAGCATTTTGTTGGATAGGCAGAATTGAGTGTAAGTCAAGGCAGCTGATGAACCTTGCTAGCAGTGAAAGATGCCTATGGAAAAGGAAGGGTTTGAACCTAGATCTGCAGTGATCTTAGGGATCTAAATTATCAGGAAGGGAAAAAAACTTGCTTTAATAATTATTTTAAATTGAATGGATTAATGTGTGTTTCATGAATTTGATGTATTAATCATTATTCCAATGCTATTAATCTGTTAATGACCCCACATTTCTTGGAATCATCTGTCGTATATGGTGATCTGGTATCCTGGTTGCATAGGGAATGCAGTAAGAATTTCACTTGACAAGTCAGCAGCAGCCTAGGTGTGTCCTGGGAAATTCAAGTGCAGTGACCTAAATCTGCTTTTTTTTTTGTTTTTCTGCTCTGTATTTTTGTAGTGCTAGCTTGACAAAAAATTAATTTACAACTTCTTTTTTTTTCCTCACCGGAATCATCCCACAAAAGCAACCCTTGAGGCTCAGATCAGGATGCGGCTCACTTATCTAAGAGAGGAATGCTCTATGTGTGCAGTGGTTAAAACAAGCTAGTTGGTGGCATAGTCCTGCCTTAATATAGTTACTCTTCATTTTCATTCTTCTTCTCAAGGTCCACAAACATATCAGAAAAGATATGTGGCACTGAAACATTAGGATTTTCCTCAGTGGTTATCTGAGTGACCATTTAACACAAAGTGTAACACAACATGGTGGCAGGAGCCTTTTACTTGCTACAAGAAATGAAGGAGCTGCAAGGAATATCTACACTTACATGGAAATGTCTACATTTGAACAGGCCCTTAAAACACATCTTTCACACTAATTCAGATTACTATTTTGCCTATGACTCTTGCAGTTCTAGTTCACTGTTGTTTTATTAAAGGTGCATTGAAGGTCAACTGCCACTAACTATACTGTTAAATATTGATTTAACAATTTGAATTAATGTAATTTTCTGTTGTTCTCCCTACTAAATGTACAGCAGCACTTCAGTGCCCCAGTCAATAAGATCAATAGCACTCCTGTGGAGTTCAGGCTATGGCTGTGTCTGGTTTGTTCTCCCCTTGTCCTTGCTCTCTTCTCACAGGGTCAGACAGGTTTTAGTAAATGCAAAATCTGTGTTCCTGCTAATAGGCTGTGGGACTTCTCTAGCTGGTTGCATTCTGTGCATACCAATTACTCTTTACTCATACTGATTTTTTTTAATCACACTACTATTTCTTCTTTAACAAGAGAAAAAACCTAAATAATAAAGGCATTTTTTGTGCTTTTTTCCTAAGGTTTTCTGCAAGCCCTTATTAAAGACTCTTTATACAAGTAAAATTACATACTTAGTAATTTTTAAATAGCAAGCCATTACTCAATAGCCCTTGCTAACCCTGATGTCAGAACTAAGAGTCCAATATCTAAAGAGATAAATATGACTAAGTTAAGCAGGTGTTTGAACATTTGGTTAAATGTTCAGGATTGGTGCGTGAGCAACTTGGAAAAGTATGCCTTAGTGAGAGTGAAAATACCTGGGCAGTTAAATGTTAAACACTTGGACAAAATAACACTTAAAATACAATGTGCCTTGGTGTTCCACAGGAAAGTATGTGTGATTGTTCCTATTCCAGGGATGTGCTACCTGTCAGAACGGGAAGTCACAACTGATATTCAGATGGTAAAACGACGGTAAGTTTAGAATTGAGTATGTATGCCCTGTGTCAGCTTCTCTTTGAATAGTTTTTATGAAATGTTAGTAGTCTTTTTTTCTTGATATCTGTCTCTTTTAAGCCAGGAATATATATGTGTGCACAAGTGGATGAAAAGTATCTGTGAATCATGAAAGACATGTGAGAACTAATGTCCTTTGACTAATTTTAAGAACAGAAGAGGATATGTGTTAAATGAAACTGATGTTTGTGCTTCCATTTAACAGAAGAATGGCAGTAGCTGCAATAATTGAAAAAAGGAAAAAACCATCTTGGCAAAAGAACTTCACCCCTGCTTTCCTTCCTTAATTCACAGTGAGATCTAGATTGACATTGTGATGATCTTGTGCTGCCAGACTTTTTCTTGCATGCTTTTCCACATGCAGTGTACTTCACACATGTTCACTCACATATAAAGGAGGTGTTACAGGACGCCCTGCTTCTCCTTGAACCGTCAGTGACTGGGTATGATAAAGATAAGGTTACAGAAAGCCAGCAGGATTGATGCAGCTGCTGAAGCCAAGTGCTTTACATGCACAACAAGAAAAGCATGCAATGCACTCCTTGACCCCTGCACTGTAAAGCTTAGAGAATGTAATTAGAGAACAATAGTTTAACCTGGGAAGGTACTAAATTAACCCAGACAAGCATGATAAACAGAATCAAGTTTTTTGTTCTGGCTCCAGATAACAGCATGAAGTGTATGGATCAAAGGTAAAAGCTGCACGTCTTTCTGCACTGGCTGACCATCACTGAGGATATATTTTGAGAATTTGTCTGTTAATGGCTTTCCTGATATATTTCCATGTGGTTCTGTTTTCTGAAAACAGATGACGTGAAATAAGATGGAGAGGAAAAATAGATCAGTGCCAACAGTTAAGGTATGTCTATGAACTTGAGAAAGCTAAAGGATGATAATTTTATATTCTAATTTATGGTGTCAGCAATTTACAAGTATCTTCTGGCAATATCAAACTCTGAAGCTACTTTTCTCTCAGAATGAAGACTAGTGTCTTTGTTAAAAGAGGAAGTTGCCTTTTGGGCTTCTGTCTGCTCTCTTTGATTTTGTGACCTTTCAAAAAACCCTTTTAGCTGTATGGAATATAACAGATTAAAAATGCCTCAGAGGATCTTTGTTTTGAATTGTTTCTTTTGATATTTGTTTTTCTAAATTATTCTTAATGAAAATAGAAACATCTTGTTCTTAACAAAAAATTTTTCTCCTCCTCTATGTCTCTCCCCTTCTATTCCACATGCTGTAAAATGACTGAGAGACATAATGATTAAAAATTCTCATCATGCCCATCTATTTCTGTGCCCTGCACTTTGTCATCTCGCAGTTGGGTATCAAAGTAGCCTCATCAATGTTCTTTGAAAACTAAGCAGGTTGGACATACAATTTATATGAAAAACAATTACACTGTGTTAGCTTGCTTTTGGCAAGAGTATTAGGGTTCATCTTGGAGACAGGAAACAGAAGCAATTCTTCATCTTCATACACTTTAAATGAGGGGAGGTGTAGGTGTGTGAGAGAGCTGTCTGGCAGGAGCTTTTCCCTACAGTCTTTCTCTAACTAGTTCTCTCCTTTCTAGAATGTGTCCTAATGGGTGCTACTGACATTGGCTGGAATAATATGTATTTTCATATAATGCAGGTAGTGCTAATGATCGTCTCACTAGAGTTTCTTTCAAATAATCTCTTTGATGTTCATGTAAAACAAGAGGCTGTGCTTTGGTGACAAGCTTCAGAACCAAAAAGAAAGAGGATTAAAAGAGTTAATTTATGTTGTATAGACTCATTTTCAGCCAGACAATATTTTTTGTCATATTATCTGTGCAGAACCTACTGTGGTATGTTTTAAAACACTTCTAAGCACTCATTCTTAGATCTTTATAAGCAGCATTCATGAAAGTCTGTCTGATAAGAATACAAAACTGAATGCCATCTTTTTTTCAAAACATCCGTGCAAAACCTATCATACTTTACCGTTTTCTAAAGTCCTTCAGGGTGTTTGAGAACAAGTGTGTGATGGAATGTACTGACTTTGGAGAAATTGCTTTTTAGGCAGTATCTAAGAGCAAGTTCGGTGGTAATTATGCATGTAGTGTGGTGGGTTTTTTTGTCTGAATGAGGACCATAACCTGTCCTGCAGCACTTGCAATGAAGTTCTGAACAGTGCCAACAAGAACCTAACAATATAGATGTTTGTCCTCCTTAGGAAAGATCTTTACTCTGAACTTTAACACTAAGCATAAACATAAAGAAATTTTCAGTGATATTAACCATGTGACTGCAACACAGTCTGAGTTTCAGCTTGCCAGTATTGTGTGGCTTTGTACTGGAACTTTGGCAATTTTTTTTTGTTTAATGGGGGCAACATATTTGCCTTAAAACTAAATATACAATATTCCTCTACTTTCTTTGCTAATTTTTTCCTTCAATAAATAAAACTCTTAATTTAATGTCACAGTTATGAAAATGTTTTAGTGTTTGTTTCATAGACTTAGAGGAATCTGATTGTAGAAAAATCTTTAAAATAATGTTTTCATGAATTCTAGCTGTAATCTAGTTTTTATTGTAGGTTCCATCAGTGGTTAGAAAGAATTTTTTCAAATTTGAACCAGGTATCTTGTCCATACAAAATTCCACTCCTTGACCATTACATTCTTGGCAATAAGTTATATTTTAATGGGTAGAACAAAGATTTGCAGCTGTTGAGCCAGCTCTGGATTCTTACTCCTGATATTTTTTCACATGAAAGAAGCAAAAGAATTAAGGTGATGTGGGATGGAAAAGTTTTATATTGTTTGTTTGTTTGTTTGCTTTTTTTCCCAAGTCTGCCTATTTGAAATAATATTGCAGTACCAGATAAGGAAAGGGGTGTGACGTTTATATTTTACATTGAGATCTGAATTCTGTCACTAAGCTTTTAGGGGCCAATACAGAGGCCCCTAAAATGAACAGTAAACAGTAAAACTTCATTGTATTTAAATATAAAAGTTAGCATTGTTTCCACCATCAACCACCCTTGAGGAAGGCAGCAACCTCGAGTCAGAGGTGTAGTTTCATGGTGCTCAGAATCTTTGGGTAACTGTAGCTGGGGATAGATTCATTACAGTGATTTACTCTCTGCTACATTCTTTGAGGGAGACAGTCTTAAAAATTAGTAGCATTCTGACCAAGGATGTGAAACTTGATCCCGTCTGCCTAAAAGAAGGGTAAAGGTTACCTAACTTACCGCCTATAGTAGGCTGTCGGTGTGGCCTGGCATGAGTTCTCATCTCAAGCTGTTGATCCTCTCCCAGCTTGCTTAACAGTATCAAGTTAGCTGAGGTGTAACTTAGGTACTTTTCACCACCCAGAACATCTACTACAGTGTATTTTGGGGTAAAGCTACAGTGAAGATTTTCTGCTATGTATAAAATTCTTGAACAGACATTGAAAAGCTTGTGACACTTCATTGAGTGATGAGAACTTTCATCTGGATGATCAGCTTGTCCCTTTCTCTATAGTGAGTAATTACATGTTTAATTACTTTAAGAAAAGAAACAGCCAAAGCCATTTTCAGAGTCCCAGCTAGAGTGCTCTGGAATGTAGCCAATGTCTTCAGGAAGATACAGCCTTGACTTCACTGTGGAAGAATTACCCACCTTGCTATTTCTTTTATTTAATGGTTTTTAGTAATTCAGGAATGAGGACTTCTCTCTTTTCTCCCTTTGTTACAGCTGCTCAGAGTAGAACAATATACCAGTCAAGTGAAAAAAAGTAATTTCTGTGGAAAAACCCCAAAATTTGTGTTTTGTAAAGATGGCAAAGTACTATGAAAATGGGCTAGAAGTAGGAAAATATAAATTATTTTTTGACCTATTCATGGTCACTAAGGAAGACACTGTACTATTGTTCTGAATAAAGGCACATGAGAAATTTGTAAAAGCCAGCACTGGAGATGGAGGACCATGTTCAAACCCATGTCCACCGTAGTCCGCGTGGAATTCTGCGCCTGAAATTCATTGCCATGGCCAGTACTGTAACTATAACAACATTCCTGGGTATTCCTGTGTGTTGTCCACCATATGAGGACTTAGAGAACATAT
The DNA here is from genome assembly GCA_013397815.1 of Aleadryas rufinucha. Taxonomy (NCBI): domain Eukaryota; kingdom Metazoa; phylum Chordata; class Aves; order Passeriformes; genus Aleadryas; species Aleadryas rufinucha. Next base: position 411,510 of record VZTH01018258.1, read on the forward strand.
TCAGAGATCAGAGTACCTGGGCAATGGCAGCTGTATGGTTTTGTGTGTACCCACAGGGTCTGTTAAGTGTGGGGTGTTTTTCAGTGCTCCCCTACAGGTTAACAGTAAATATGCTTAGCTAAAACTGAGTAAGAGGAGATCCCAGCTCATGCTGTAGCATGGTCTCTGGAAGCAGAAGCAATACTGGCCCTGATCTGACAGAGGGCTGTGCAGCTCCTGTACTGTGGCTATGTCAGCCTGCCAGGGACAAATGCATTTTATCACTTGGTACTGAAGGAGGACTGTTGTCTGGCAGACCCTCACCTATCTGTTTCCAAAGCCATGCTAGGAAAGCTTTGGCTCTTGAGCCATACAAATATTGCTACCATACCAGCAAGATTCAGTCCTCGCTGTTGCTGGCCACATGTGCTTGGCAAGGTTGGTGGGCCTGTGCAATCCAACCTTGGTTTGCTCCCCATATGGGGAAGGATGCAGCACTTCTGGCTCTCGTTCATTTCCAACTAAAATTCAAACTAGCTGCAGATTCCTCTGTTAGATGACACAGAGAGGAGAGAAAAAGTGTAAATGCAGGTCAAGTGAAATAGTTAAGTAACTCAAAGAAATACCTTTTGAGATACTTTTGGCCACTATGGCTCACCTTTCTATTTTGATGCTGGTATGGGGAGCATATTCAAAGCTCCATAGTGAATGTTTGCATTCTGTAAGTCCAGAAGGTCATAATTTTTAAACTGTTTTAATATGCATCGGAACATTTAACTGAACTGATTAACAAAAACACAGGAGGAAAACAATAAAATTACACAACATAGATAATGAGTAGAGCTGTAAAAATTTTAAATGGTTTTGAATGTTTTCACCCAAAGGGCAGTGATTCAATAACTTAAGTGGTTTATTTTGGGCTCATAGGAAAGCTCAGTTCACTACTAAATACCAAGCTGCTGATCTTAAAAATGTCAGCAGGACTTAGCTGTCACAGAGGTGTTGAAAGAGACCTCTTCTTTGTTTTAGAATGATGTAAAATTTATTCCTAGTATTATAGAGTGTGTTGAATATTCTTGAATTTTGAAGTAAGAACCAAGGAATTTAAATTAGTATAAAATCAAGAAAATTATATATGTTGGGCCCAAGGCATTAGTTAAACACAATGTTAAAAGCTATTTAAAAGAACAGGTACTGAAAAGTTCTTTTGGGTCAGACAAAGGAGTGCCAAAGAGGTTCACGCTAGGTAGTAGAGGCTGAAAAGTAAAGACTAAAGCCAATTAACTACATGTACAAACAGCAAAGTTATTTCTTTTATCTCTCCTTGAGTTTTCCCAAGAAAAGATGCTGATGCTTTCAATGATTCTTGTTTTGGAGTGTACATTGGATGTACGAGATTCAAGTAGGTCTTGGAAATTGTTTATCTTTAGGATTGCACACTCACAAGAGTTTGTTGCTTGCACATAGACTTGGAATTATTGAAGTTCTAAGAGAAGCTGCAAAAAAGAAAAGGGGGTTGATATTTCAATTAGTTTCCCCAGAAGCTTTGCCTCGAGGAAAACAAAACAATGCTATCCAGCTTTTTTCTTCATAGTCCAAAAGTTCCAATTCATTGTGGTATTTTAACAGCTCTGGAAATTCTCTATATAACAGGCCAGGTAACTCAACTGTTTTCTTTCTGGTGCATGACTGACTCAAGAGTTTGTGGTTGGGAAAAAGGAATGAGTCCTTCACAAAGCACCATCTCATATCTCGACTTTATTGATCCTTTTGTTGCTGTTAACACTTTCATGCTTAAAGAATGTAACTAAGCTGTCTGATATGCTAGAACTCCAGTTTCTTTTCTCCCATTCCTTGCAGTATCCCACAGTAAGCTGCTCCTAAATGTTCTTCTTTTCATCTCTACTACCTTCTTTCTTTTTTTCCCCCTTTTTCAAGTTTAGCCTAGCACAAGGCAGGCATATAGATATTGTAAAGAAAAAGCTATAAAAATAGGTTGCAAGGAAAAGCAGGCAGCTGGCTTTAGAAGAAGGTTTCATGATTTTAAGAATGAGCTCTTTTATTGCATTATGATTTTTTTGACTGCTGTTTCTCTGAAGGGTTTAAAGAAAACTCAAATGGGAACTGTCATAATTTCCCCAGCAAAGTGTCTCTTACGAAAATCATTTTATCAAGCCTTGCTCATGACAAATAGAGAGAGTAAACTTAATGAATAAACAAATGCTCTGTGTCCCATGCAGATATCAGTGCATATATTTTCATTCCAAATGTACTCTGCAGCTTTACGTAGCCTTACCCATGCATAGCTGTTGAACTAACTAGACAACAGCCCATGTTTCACAAGCAAGGAATTTTTTTCCCTCTTGGCTTCTGAGAGGATAATTTCACTGCTTCCTCCCAGTTTTTATGACTCAAAAGTCAAAACAATGTTTACAAGAAAAGATTAATTGTCTTTCTCTGTTTCTTTCTCCTTTAATTTCACAACTTCACCCCTGTCCCAAGATATACTCTGGGGCCATCCATACCCTGGAGACAAGAGCCTCCTGGTCTTATACTTAGACTCCAAAGATCCATTCAACACAAAAAAAAAAAACCTCAACATTTTAAATCTATTGTGTTCTACACTCTATCAATTAGACATATATGCCTATATAACAATTTCAAAAGCTATTACATAGGCTTTCAAACTTGGGAATCATTATGTCAGTTTGAATTAGTTAAAGCTGCACTCTGTTTTAGTCTTGAAGGGTTTTAGTGATTGTCTGATGTTCTTCCTCCGGATGTTATTTCTCTTTTGGTATTTGAGGTTTCTGGAATCATGCATATCTTTTTTCTTCTTCCTT
>VZTH01018261.1:6828-24186 GCA_013397815.1 Aleadryas rufinucha
GGGGCACAGCGGGACCCAGAGCCCCGGGCTGCCGTGGGGAAGGGGCTGCCACCGCTGGGCGCGCCCCCCGCCGCTGGAGCGCCGGCTTCCCGGCGAGAGACAGTGAATAATTGCTGAGGGCGCTTCGGTGTGAAAATTCCCCCTCTATGGGATGTTAGCCATAAAGGGGAATAGCAAATTCGATAGAAATGGCACGTTTTGGTGCAGGTGGCGTTTTGTCCAGCGGCGGAGGCTTGAGGACGTGGCCGTCCCGTGGAGCGCTCGGTGCTCCTGCAGCCGGCTGGTGGCGGGGGCTGCCGTGCAGCGGTACCCGCGGTGCCCCGCGCAGGAGGTCGCCACTGATTTTTAGTTGCAATTTTTTAATCAATGTAATTAATCTTTCGTTTAGAATGCGTTTTTCTTCTTTTTTTAAAGAGTCTCTCAATGGGTGCTCTAACGTAACCTGACCTTTCTTGTGCTGAGTGAGACAGTGACTGATCGGAGCCCTGCGAACAGTTTAGTTTATGGCTTTGCCGGTGCCGCTCGCTTTCGCTGCACCGTAGCGCAGCAGAAATAACACTTATCCCTTTCAGGTTCAACACATCTCATCTGCGCGCTGCGCAGTCCTGCGTGCGGTGCCCTTGGGATACCCATTGGATGCTTTTGAGGCTACTACAGCGTCATGCACACTTGTTTCTGAGAAATGGCAGACTTTTGGTGATGGTTTTTGTAGCTGAAATATGCCACGATATTTGAAAAAATGATGGAATATTGATATAATTTGTGACACACATTCTAGTCATAATTTTGAGCATTTTTAAACAAATTTTTGAATAATGTATTTTTGTATGAAAATTTGTCACTCTTGGAGAAGGAGCACAACATGCTTCCTGAGAGGTTACTATGGGAGTCTTTCATCTCACATCTGCTCTCTCCAACCATAACAGTACAAGTTTATGAAAATAATTATTTTATCGATTCTTTGTAACAGTATATAATAAATATTTTCCATTTTCTTTGAGGAGTTTTATATATTTTTCTTTTCCTCCTAGTTCAGTAAGTAGCTGCTGAAAAATGTGACCTCCCAGCTCAACTTGAGGGTACTTTAGCATTGCTGTTTGGAAAGAGTTTTGTTCAATTATAATTGGTGTGGCTTGGGTAGAGTGCTTAAAAAAAAAAAAATCCTACATATAGACATCTACCAAAAAGTATCTTTTTATTTAGCATTGTATCACACACAGCCATAATAAAATTACCTGGTTCTTCTGAAGCACTGAATTAGGATTTATCATGGAATTATATAGTCCCTTTTACTTCTTGATGATATGCAGCATTATATTTAGCTTTGTCATAAGCCATGTGAAAGTCAGATATGCCTGTATTTAAGGGAGACCACTGCTCTCCATGGCTTAGCAAAATCTGTCTTAAGGCATAAGTGCAGGGGTTTATTTTGTTAGAATTTTTAATCTGCTGCACATTTCAGGGCAGCTTTAGTTCAGATGAGCCGTAGTCAGGCCCTTGGACTGAATGCCCATTAATGTTTGAACTGTTTCAGGTGAATTTCTGATCTTATTATCTGGTCTGAGAAGGCAGGAGCAAAGCCTATCCTGCAGGTGTCCTGCAATCAGGGATGTCTCAGCCCAGCAAGTATACTTCCAGGGAGGATGAGGTTGTTCTTCTTGGCAAGCTGGTTCCTCTCAGAGCTCTCCCAACCAAGCTGTCCTGGCTTCTGGAGACCAGCCTCGAGTTTCGTCTGCTGAATGTCCCAAAAATAAGACCCAAACTATCAAAATTCAACACCATTTTGTACAGCTTGATTACTGGGGATTTCTGGGCTCTAGACTTGGGTCTTGAAGCAATTGCAAATATCGTGCAGTGTGGAGACAATACTGAAAAGATCCCTCAGTAATTGGGGCTTGGGAACAAAAAGATTTGTATGGTACTTTTAATAACCATACAAAGGGGGGAGCTGCATGGCATCACACTGCCACAGCAGAGGGGGTGAGAAGGATTTTTTTTGCTCCATCTTGAGGATGATGGAAACACATCAGGGACCCATTTTCCATTGCTTTCAGGACTGAAAAAGGTAAATTATTATCAGCAGGACTTCCACTCTCACATGTCTTGGTAGCTGAAGTAGTCAATGAATAAGAGTTTGAAGTTCTGCTCTCTTTGCAGATGATCTGTTTCTAGGAGAATATAGTATGCTTTTCCACCAATGTGGAAGAATTTTGACATAATTTTGATAAAAACACGCCGTGTGACATAGTTCTTGCTTCAGGATCTCTTTAACACCCCCTTATACAAAGAACAAGTGACATCCAAAATGAATGACTATGGGGAACAGTCTAACTCTCAAAGCCCAAGTATTACAAACCTTGTAATTGTATTGTATTTGTAAGTTGTATTGTTTACAGGCATTTTCTAAAAGCTTATACAGGTGATGAGACGTCTGATCTGATTTTGACATATGCTTCAAATGGCAGCTGCTTCTGCAATTAAGAAATTCGATTCAAAACACAGCAGTATGTCTTTCCATCCACTCCAATGGGGTTTACTCACTCAGGCTGAGTGAAACCTGATGGGTACTCAACATGGCTTTTGGGCATCTTGGAATTTGCTAAGCATCCCAGAATGTAGGCGCCTAAGTAGATGGCTAATTTGCAGTTTTGGAAATCAGGCTGCTTAGTGCCCAAAGTTCTAAGAGCTTAATCTGGAGAGTTTTGTCACTAGTTTTCAATATTTTTAATTATCTCTCACCTCAGAGATACACAGTTGTAAATCTGTGGCTTTTAATAAGACTGGCGATAACACAGCTCCTATATCAAGAAAAGTGCACATCCTCTGCATGGAAGTGTCTACCTTGACAGAAACCATTAAATATTTCTATTGCTACTGCCTTTCCTGTCCACTCTGCCAGTAAAATGAGCTCTCATGGCAGAGCTGCCACTCTGACCCATGTGTGCTATTTAGTGACACCAGCAGCATGCTGAGGTGGGATGTAGCCAGCTCACAGCCCGTAGGAACTGTAACCCTGTTGTACCAAACCCAGTTTGGTTTTCAAACACCTGTGGTGGCTTCAATTTCTGCTCTTAAGTCTTTTCTTATGGTTATTTTCTCATACTTGTTGTTCAGTAAGTTTTATTGAAACCATTGCTAATGATAGTGCCAAATTCCCTTCCCAATCATTTCTGTTCTGGGCTTAGTATATATGGGGTCTATGAGATAGATATACAGCTTGCAAATAAGGTTTAAAAAATATATTTTCTGGCCTGTGTTAGAGAAGGCAGACCTTTTGAATGGGGAATAGCTTTATATTTGTCAAGCATGCGTAAGCACTAATGAACTAAACCAATGGAAATCCACTAGTTCTAAAATATTAACCATGACTTCTTTTTTCATATTCTGAGGCATGTCAAATGCTTACTAGAAGCAATATAAATAATATAATCATAAATCAGGATCAGAAACTATCCTGGGCCAAATGCATGTTCATTTTTTACTTTCATTATGTTTAAACTTTCAGGAGGGAATCTTTTTTCTCATACAAATGAAAGTTTCCAGTTTATTAAATACCTTTTTTGCACTGCTCATTTTTATTTGACATAAGAAAGTGCACACCATACAAAGATAATGTCCTGCTCAGATAATGTTGGCTAATAAAAAAAAAAGCAAGATCACTGAAAAAAGGGAAATTATTTCTGTGTCCCACTGGATAAGATCTGTAGGCAGGAAGACCACAAGTTTTAAAGAAACAAAGGGAAAAAAATGCAAAAATGATGACTATGCAATCTCTCTCTAGTGATATTTTGTGCCTTCTTAAATATAGAATGAAAGTAGGTGTCTCTGTGCTTCTGGTCAAAACAGTAAAGGGGAGCTGTGTCCCTCATACTGTAGTATGTGGACATGATGACTGAGAATGTTAATATTTGTGATACTGACATGTGAGAAACTGCAAATAGGGACTTGCAGACCCAGGATACTCCTAATCTAAGTGTCCAACTGGAACTGCTGTGTGGATTTTTCATACTACATACACAGCTAAAAGAAAAATGAGAATTAGGATGGGTACATATTGTTTTTTTTTCTTGGCACTGAGCAGGTGACATTTTGCAGTAATTATACCAATAAAATATATTCAAAATGTTAGATCAAATTTTTTTAACAATTAAGCTGAATGGTTTGAAAACTATGAAGTGGAATCTTGGAATTGTGAAATGACTACCTGTGCAGGCAAAAAAAACCCCCTTGTTCATATTTATACGTAAAGAGGCAGGTAATGAAATAGGTTACTTACTTCATCTGCTTAGTGATAACGCTGTTGTTGTTTCATACCTACAGTAACCCCTTGAGTCAAATAGAGCTTGTGAGCCATCTTCTCAAATGACAGAAAACTGCAAGCTAGAAGTACTTTTAGTGTGCCTTGGGGATTTCAGTGCCGCAGCAAAGCTGCGCAAACAATCGAGAAGAGTTGAGGACTGACATGCTGAACTTGTGCTTTATCCTGAGATCTGTAGACAGTGTGATGCTGCCACACACTGAAGAAATCACCTCATCCTCACCCATTTCTATTTTCTTTAGGTCTCTCAGTAAGCCTTCACTCTCACCTCAGGAAAGGAAAGGTACATATCCGCTTTGGTCTTCAATTTCATCCCTCTTTTTATATACTGTAAAGATTATTTAGGATCTTTCTAGTGCAGGTTCTACTTTGTTTTAAAAGACTGTAAAATGCTTAGGACAGTTCTTTTAAGGAATTAATAGTAAATATCAAAACTGTGAATCAAAGTTACTCACTTTTAATAGTCAAAATGAGAAGAGAATATATGAGCTATAGGATTTTGTCTGGTAATATCTGTAGCCAGAATAATTTAGTGAGTCTTTAATCATGTCAGATAAACATCTGTACCACTCATTTGAAACCCGTTTTTAGATATCCCAGCCTTCTGTCTAGACCACCATCCAACATCCATTCTTAACTTTACAGAATTTGCTTCCTCTCAGGATGTGCATGCCCAGCACTGCATCCCTAATGACAGAAAACCCTATAGCAGTAGATTTTCTTCACCCTCCCTCCTCACTACCTATGGGCAGCAACCTTGCTGACCTTCCAAGTCCTTTATCCCACATGCGAGAGATTCAGAAGCTCCTTCTTCCTCTGATGCTGGCTCAAGAGAGGTAGTAAGGGCTAAAGATTGAGGTCTTTGTGCCAGTTGCTATAGATATTATCAAAAAAGACAATCTTAGCTTCAGAGAACAAACCATTCAGGATGAGTTAGGAAGACAAGCCACAAGTGTTCAGACAGACATGAAAAAGCTGAAGGCAGCAGTTAGTCTGTATGCATTTGTATAGTTTAATGGACATTTTAACTATAAGGAGCCAGTAATCTTAAGTATTGTTGGAAAAAGGAAGGCAGTTGATGGCGGCCCCACAGAAGCTGGTTTTAAGGAGGTATTTAGAGAACAGAGACATATGAGGTATGATATTGTTTTGATTTCTCTTAAAAGGTACTTCAGATGCTTTCTTTTATACAGCCCCTAAAAACTGAGGTTTTTCAACAGTGGCAGTATGTCAGAAGCAGGACAGAAAGAGTTAACACCTGATGCTTTATCCTGTAGAAATTGAGCACACATATACCTTTTGATTACAAGCAGCTCCCTTGATTTTAAGAAGCTGATGCATACTGTGGTAAGATGCTTATACATTTGTAGGATTGAGAACTTTTGCTTCTATGCTTTTCAGGCCTGTTCCTGTCTTGGTTTGTACTGGGCTTTTTTTAGCTTAAGAAATGAAACACTGTTAGTGGAATGGCTCAGAAATTATTTTTCTGATAAATGGATTAATTTTACCCAGCTTTGCCTTTTGATTGTTTTCTGAAGCAGCTCACTGCAAATCCCTATTTAAATTACCAGGTTTTATGAGTAGTATTCTCATACTCACAAGTATTTTACCACACAGAGCCACTAGAATGCAATGTGTCTCTTTGTCCCATTTCAGTGATGTGATGCACTCACTACATACACTTGTGAATGTGAGTCATGTAAATAAGAGCCTAGCTTGTTTCCTTCTAGCAATAAGGAGATAGAATGGCTGAGTTTAGTCACATATGCAATTTCTCTGGAGATACCTTCCATAAGTGTGTAGCTCAGAGAGTTCCTTTCTCAGGAAGAACAAAGTAAAAACTGGATCAAAATGAAATTTTCTCTGAGAAAATATACATTTTTGCATTATATACTCTCAAGAAATTTTGAATTAAAGGATATTCCTGAGCAACCTGGTCTATCTTTGAGGTTAGTGTATCACAGAGCAGAAACTGAGCTTGGCTCTGCAGTTGAGCAGGAGGTAGGCTACACAACTTCTCCTTCAAATTTCAAGTATTTTGTGATCTTGTGGATCTAAAAGGTGGTAACATTGCTTTCTGCCTCTACTTCTGGTTTACAATTCTTCCATAGAAACTGTAGTTTCAGTTCCTTTTTGATCTCCAGTAGCCTCTGCTTATTTGGTGTGTTATATTGCTGAGAAGATTGAAGATCCTAGCTAGTTTTTCCTCAAAACTAGACTAGTTTTACATTAGAAGTTTGGGGATTTTGACTTAAATCTGATTTGTGATGAAAACTGGTGCTGAACACAGGCCTTTTCTATTGGCCACCACTTCCAGTTTTAGAATTAAATCTCCCCAAAAGCACTGAAGACCCAGACTCCAAATCACATACTCCTCAAACAGCCAAGTTTAGTAAGAAAGGAAACAGACATTTTGACTGAGATTTTATAGTACTTGTTTTTTAAGAGGCTGTGCCTATATATGATAAAATCCTAAAAAGTAAAAGCTATAACATAGCCAAGAATGGGCATCAAAAATAGAAACAGTTCTTTATCTTGCTGTTGCAGTTGCTTTGGGAAAGGTAGGCATTCTATATCTCTACTCATTATCAAGGTCGTCTGCTGCTTCCAAAGATGGAGGTGACAGTAAGAAAAATAGGCATTGTATTTCAAGAATATGTTTACAAAATATGTCACCTCTCACATTTAAGAGTGAGTTTTATGGAAAGAGCAAAATATAACAATAAACCTGCCAGACTGAAAACTTACAGGCTGTTTTCTTTGATGATAGCAAATTCCCCTGGAATTCTGTTGCCAATTTACAGCCATGAAAATGACAGCATTAGGTATCACTATGTACAGTCATACCTACGCTAGGAGAAAACAAAGTGGGCATGATTTTAACAAATGCAATAGTCCTACACAACAGCTGCCTTCTTGTCTCAGGAGCACATTTGAAGAACGAGATAGATGCTTCTGGCTTGCTGAAATAAAGAGCACATGCAGATCTCTTCTGCTGGGAGTCACTTTGTCATCAGGGAACTGTAAGACAACAAGTAATTTTACTTATCTCTTTAAGTGATGTAGGGGTGCAGGTCTAAAATCCATGATTTATATATGTTGTGTGGGCTGGCAGCAGTCACTGGAAGCGGTCCATAAACTGAGAAATGGATTGCACCCTGTCATTTTTGCTGCTTTTAGCTAGTTGAAAAAAACCCTAAAGGGTTTTTAGCCTGAAAAGGCTAAAATAAGTGCTAAGTTAAGAATTTGAAGAAAAAAGAAATTGAACACAAAGACAGAGAACTGGTAAAGATGTTCCTCAGCCACATCACAGAACTGGGATGCTACTAGTTTTTTTAGCCCCTGTTTGTATCTCTTCCTACTGCAGTGGAGGGCACAGGGGCACAAGGATGCTCCCATTGATAACTGCACTGAGAAGAAGTGTTCAGGAGGGATAGTTCAACAGCATGGTGTATTGCTTCATTCACTGTTCATACATTTTGGAAAAGACTGAACTCTTTATGACAGCCTTCAAACCCACCTCAGAGGACAAAACCATTGTGACTTATCTTTTAGGGCAATCAGCAGAATGTTAAAGCTCAGGAAGCAGTAAAAGGTGAGATAAGGGATGCAGGAGCATCCTCTTGTTCCCTTGAGCTTCTCTTGAGCAGCATCAAGCATTGTGTGATGTTAATATTAGCTTCAGATAGTTTTTAGTACCATTTTGAGACAGAAGTGAATAGAGGTTGAAAGAAGATTTAGTTTTGTGTGCAGAAGAGGCCAAAAGAACAAATATCAATATATTAATTTTATAATTTGCAAACCTTTCTCTCTCCTCTCTTCCTACTGTAAGGGATGACTTTGAAATCCTTTGCATGAGTTGACTTCTCTTATTCTCATCCTTTTTGCCGTGTCTTCCTTTGTCTTGATAAGTATTTTCTTAAGTGATTTGTTCTTTGATTCAGAGAGTTTCTCTCCCTTCACCTGGTATATTAAGGCTTATCTTTTACTTCAGCTCTGGACATTATCAAGGTTTTAATTTCAGAAAATCTGCAAAATGTGTTTCAGGGAGACGTGCTAGGTCATATGAGCGGCAGAGAAGTCAAATTCCTTTTCACTCCCCTTTAAGAAAGCAAAATGTTTCCTGCCTGTCAGATAGGGAACTGAAGAATTAAAAAATTTGTATAAGAGGATAAAAACAACAACAATGAGGCTATAAGAAAGCAAAGTATTTTAAATAAAAAGAAAAACCCAACACTATAGTAAATTAGGAGCTTAGAATGAATAATGCTATCTTGTTCTGATCCAAAATCACCAGTGTGAGGGGCAGGGTTTTTGTTTACTTCAGTGAGTTTTGGAACAGGACCTAAATGACCCTAGTATCTAAATCATACATAAATCAGGGTAGATTTTTACTTCTTTGTTTTGGGTAGGGAAAAGATAATGTATTGCTTGGCGTTAATAAGACAGCAAAGGCACCTTATCCATCCTCTTAAAACCATTCATCTTGTGAAGTCTACCTCCTGGAATTGTGTGTTTGTCTCTGTTAAATATTCAGCTTCCTTTTTGTCCCTTGGATTTTCCACCCACTCATTTTCACCATCAGCAGTGGAAGTCTTCATTTCTCATGTCTAAGTGGGCTAAGAGGTGAGGGAGGTGATGGTGGAGGCCTGCTCATGAAGACAGGGTATTTCTTAGATAGTGTTAATCTCATGTACTCTGATATCTGTGTCCAGCAGAGAAATATTTAGAAAGCTGATTATGTATGAAACATCCGAAATGAGACACGAAGTTGACAAAACGTCTAAACTACTAAGGACATGGGTATTGGTTAAATACTGACCTATTTGATAATAATACTTAGCATTTCTATACTTTACATTTTTAAATCACTGTGTGCATTTGAACTAATTAATGCCTTCAAGAATCCCTGCAATATATGGAAGTCTTTTCTAAAATTTAAAGAACAGGAAATTCAGACATGGAGGTCTGTAGATCAAAATTTAAAATGCAGATTTGGGTATTTGACCTCCACAAGGTCTGTGTCAGTCTTATGTATAAATTGATGCACGTAGAATGAGCTACACTTGTTAGAAGATTTGGCCTAAATCACTTATCCAAGGACACAGAAATCAGTGGCAGAGCTCGGAAAGGATCTGAAGAGTGCATCTTTAAAGGTAAAAAGCAACTGAGGTATAAAACTATTTCTGTTTTTAAGTGAATTTTGCCCTGTGAATTTTACAATAATGAATTTTTTTTCATGCTGTTCTTGAAAAATTCAATCTGGTACATAAGATATGAAATGCTGCAGCTGCGCTGGATCAGCCCTATGGTGTACACAAACTAGCACACTCTGTGACTGTGTCCAGGAGTTTATATTTGTACTGTTGAAACTACTTAGAATGGACTTGCCAGTGCATATCAATTGTCTGTTGATTCACACACTTAGGTGAAAGCAAAAGGGTATTGCACTTTGTCGATTATTGTACTTCTTTCACTCTGTATAAGAGCAGACTACCCTCCTCATAAAAAATATTCCAGGAAGATTGAAGGGTGAGGATCTCCTCAGAGGCCCTGGACCTACCTGGTCTAACTCCAAAGCTGGCTGTGCTTTGAGCAGTTTGGATCAATGACTTCTAAAAGTCACTTTCAAGCTGAACCGCACTGTAATTTCCCTTCAGTGGAATCATTGTGTGGGAAGGGGAAGACGTAGAGGCTATACAGTGAATAGATACAGAGACTATTCACTGTGCAGGAGATAAGCTAGCTCCCCATATACCTGTAGAATGGAATTAGCTTCTGCTTGCTTACCACTGAGGACATGGGCCTCCTGCTAGGCTACCACTGTAAAATACCTCTCTGGGTGAGTAGTGAAGATCTGGGAACTAGTTATGGAAAGATAACACAGACCTTATATTGTCAAATGGTCTCAGCTGCCATTGCTGCCAGCGGGAGGGAACAGCACACAACGCTTCCCAAGCAGTTCTCAGCTCCTTGCAAATGATACTCAGGTACACCTCAAATTACTTGAGAGAAGTACTCCTTAATTTTTTCTCTATTCTACCTGCTCATCTTTACAGTGTTTTCTTTGCCTGATGCCTTTCTATTGATGCCTAGAAGACAAAACCAGCCCCCTTGTGCTGCCCACTGCTGCTACAGTGCCCTTTCCTTTCTGAGGATATGAAATTTTTCCTCAGTAACTTTGAGATGTGAGTAATGCCACTCCATGCAACAACCACCAGATGGTAATGAAGAGCAGACTAGTTGTCTGTCTTTTGTAGATTTGGTGTATTATCACAGTGGCAAATTTTGCTCTTACAAGCAGAGCTTACAGGTCTAAACACCAATTTGTTCAGCTGTTTACCTCTGGGCCAGTCTGCTTGGCAGCTCTTTTTGCATAAACCCCCCGATCATTCTGTTTGCTTTTATACTAAAATATGTGAAAGGGAATATTCTCTACCTAATGCACAAATGCTGATATTATTACTTAGTTCAAAAATGTTCTCATTATAAGAAAGGTTTTGGTACCTTCCTTATACCTTTTGGTACCTTTTGGTACCTTCCTTTTGAGGTATGATATGAGCTATCTCTTGTAAGAAGGTAGATGCAGAACACTTTTAAGTGACTCTATTCCTTGCTTCTTCTGCTGCCATTATATTTCTCCAAGTGTCATGAAGGGTGTACCTCTTTCAAGGAAGAAAGGAAAGTCTTTGTTGCTGTGTGTGCTTGACATCAGCAAAGGGAGCGATGTTGAGAAGTGAACTAAAGGAAAGTTCTTAGCTGAACATCATTGTCAGTGAAGAGGTGGTGTTGAGCACAGCTCGCCAACCCCACAGAATGGCAACGTGAGGGAAGAGCAGCATAAACAGAGCCTCTTAAGTACTGCTAGCCCCCGACTTTTGAGAACCAGAAATCAGCCCCACAGGGCTCTTGAGATTCAGAAGTCTTAAGTTTTACTTACCTGCCTGCAGTATTTTGGGTTCCTTATGAAGTACCTTGTAAACCATCAAGGTCAAATTTTCAGGTTTTTCCTGGCATTGTACAATCCAGAGACTTTGCAACTCTTTCCTTTCTTCCTTGTAAAGCAAAATGAGGCTCCTCCTCCTTTGGTGCAAGCAAAGCACCAGGAAGGCAGGAAGAAAATCACTAGAGCTGTTGCCAATGGCTTCACTGTAAGTCAAGGGCCATTCCTGTGTCCATGGAAAATTTAAGTCATTCCCCAGGAATCTGCCCATGACTCATATACCTCTGGGATTAGTAGACATGTAATGACTGGGAACAATGAAGCCTTCCAGGAAGGCAGTTTGTTGGTGCATCTTCTCTCTCATTCCTTCTGGGAGCAGTTGGCAGCAGCAGGATGCAGCTGTCTTAAAACCAGTAGGCAGAGCAGCAGGCTCTGCCTGAAAGCAGGAATATGAAGGAGACTGCAAGTGGGAGCATCCAGCCTTCCTCCCTTCTCCTTCTGAGCTATGGCAGCCCCCACAAACTCCCCCTGCCTCAGCCCCCTGCCCCTCTCTGCCCTGCCTGTCACTTCTGAATGCTGCAGAAAGTTTGCAATGTTGCTCGTGGCAACCAAAATTTTTGACACATTGTGCATTAAATGTGGGAGCCCTGACAGGGAAAGGTAGCATACAGGGCAGTGGCTTCCCAGATTCCTCCCCATGACCCTGGCTGTCATGTCCTTCACCTCGATGAAAGAGAGACATATTTGTGTTGCTTTTAGTAAAATCTGCATGCCCCCCCTGCATGAAGAGGTTTTTCTTATCTTATTTTTCCAGGGATGCCCATTTTAGAGATAGAAATCAGAATATCTGCTTGATTCCCCACTTTGCCACTGAGGATGTGACTGTGACTTGTCCTGATGGCTCTGGCTGCAAATGTGACATAGGTCAGTGACATGACAAATTATATGAGTGTGTGTGTCAGGAAAGTATTAGGGACAGATGAGAAAGAAGAGATGAAGGCACATGAATCCTCTGGTGCTTTCTTGGTGACTACACTTTTTGCCCCAAATTGCAGTTCCTGCAGTGAGTGCTTCCACAAACACATTTCCATTGCAGTGTGTAGAGTAGAGGTCCCCTTAAATATGAAGCTCACAGTTTACCTCCTTAAACATCCATGTGTCAATCACAAGAATCCATATAAATCTTCTCGCAATCAGTAATAGCAATATATGCATGTGTGTGTGTGTGTGTATATATATATATATATGTATATATATATTTGGTATTCAAAGGATTTTCTAGTCTTATTCCAAGCAATCAAGGACATGTGTGTTAAAATAACCATGGTACTGTAGAGCAGTCTTGTAAATACCATATGTCAGAGGAAAAAATACACAGCTAAATGCATGTCGGCATCAGCTCCTGCAGTTTCGTAGGAGTTCTGGCCATGGAAGTGAAGCAAAGCTGGGCCAGCTGAACGTTCAGTTTTACATAGAGCTTATGCTGTGCTCTGAAAAGACAGATGAGGAGGTGACTAGAAAACTGACCTGAGGCACAGCAGACTGGAATTAAGCTCCCGTTCTGCTGCAAATTTCTTATATGGGAAGCAGTTACATTTCATACATGGTGTAGCATTGCTACTTAAGCTTTTTGTACCTCTACTCCCAGCAAAACAGAAATAACAGTACTTTCTTGTATCTAGTCCTTACTTAGTCTTGTTTATCTAGACTTTAAGTTCTTTAGAGAGGGAGCTGCATCAGTAAAAATTTTGTGATCAGATACTGAAATAAGAACCTGGAAAGAAAACTTCTAGAACTACATCAGGAAAGGGAACTGCAGGGAAATCTGAAACTGGAAGAAGAGCCAGAAAGAGCTTATGCATTTATCTTACTGTTCCTAGAGCAGAACTTAAGTTTCAATCAATAGACCCCAAATCCACATACCTTAAATATAAGCACATCACTAGAGGTGCAGTCAAGGCCCACAGTGTCCTGGTATCCCCACTGATGGAAAACTCTTCTCTGAATGGGTAGCACAGACTTTCCCTGAACTCCAGATCAAAGTTTTGTTAAAGCCAAGACATGTAGGTTTCCATGATCTCTCTAATCAGTGTGGATGTTGGAGAAGAAGGGAATGAAAGACACTTTTGTTAGTACAATAAAGGTATCCATATCTTTTCTTGGTCATCTACCAAAAATGGGATCAGGATATGCATTTTCCAAAGAAAACCCTGATTTTTTAAAAAGGATGTATATGAAGACAAGTTGTTTGTTCAAGACTGTAAGATACTCTATTGATATGGAGAGAAGCTAAAAAATCCAAGAAATCAATGACTTAGCTATTTAGATAAAGAAACATTGAGATGCTTGGAAGTGATCCCAGTTTTATCTCCTCTTTTCTAAGAGTTAGAGGTTTTTAACTATGCAACAGGTAGCTGGGTATTAAAGATTTTCACAGTCTTTTCAATAGTAGCTTGCCTGTCTTCATGGATTTGGTGCCATCAAATCAGGTAAAAATCAGCTGAATAATTAAATTTGCTGGGGGAAAGGATGGAACCTATAATTTACCTATATAACCTGTATAGCTGGTAGAGCCTATAGTTTACAAAAGAAAAAAAAAAGCCAAACCAAAAAAATACAAATCCATAAAGGTTAGATAATGCCTAACAAGCAAAAAGAACTGACTTCCTTTTTCTTTATACTTAATCTGATGGTAAAGTAGAAATGGGAAGAGTGAGGAGAAAATTTTCTGCTTCTCTCTGTTGTGACAAATAAAAAATGATTAAGCTATACTTGAAGATTCCTAACTTTGGATAAACCTGCTTTTGAGGCTTGGCCAGAATGTCTGTTTTATCAAAAATCATTAGTAGGATACATCAGTATAGGGACAGTAAAAAAAAAAATCTATTTAAGAAATTCAAGTGCTTTCTGAGCATATGGAGCCTAGCAAAAATAGTCCCCTTCTTACAATAGTCCCTGATGGGTGAGATTTCTTCAGAGAAATCTTGGAAGAATTGGTGGTAAAAGCTGGAGAAGCTGGGAAAATGCTGAATTCAGCAAACATTTCTGGGGACCATCAATCCAGCCTGTGACCACTAAAACCTTCTTGGAGTCATCAAGTTCTTTTAGAGAGATGATATAACCCAGATATTCTGTGAAGAGATCAAAGACCATTTGAAGCAGTGCTTTTCAAAACAGCATACATCTGCTGGTGACAAAGAAGCACCTCGAGTTTCTGTGTGTCTATGCTACAAATATGTTACCAAAAAACCCCTAGAATAGCTCTTAAGTTGTAATTCAGAAAACATTGAAATTAAGCCCGGCAACACATATATCAGAAGTAATAAACAAATACTCAGGGGTGCTGTATGTGGCTTACAGGACTGTTTACTGTTATTTTGAACTACTTTATGTTTCTTTCAAGTCTAGTTTTGTAAAAGCTTCATCAATCTACAAATGATAACATTTTTCAGGTATCAGGAACAACAGTCTGGTTTTAGTATTAATCTTACGGATTTCTTGACAGTCACTGCTGGATTCAAGGGAGATATTAACCACTGATACATTTGAGTAGTGCTAGAATTAAATTTCTGGATTTAGAGAAAGTAAATTTTCATTTCGTTTTAGTGCTTTTAGGGAGTAAATGCACTCACATGGCACCTGAATGTTACATCCATACAACCTGAGGCAGGCTTGGTGTGACAGGAGGGCACTGTGTCTACATTTTCTTAGAAAAAAATCACATGGGCATCTTTTTAGAAGCCATGAGTATTTCTTGCCCTTGCATGGCATGTCCAAAAATATTGTAACCCAATGGTACCTTTGCTGAATGCTACTTCAGTTACTTTACTGAAGTACCTGTACTGAAGAGACAAAAGGTATCAATAATATTGTTCTTTGTTCTAAAGAACTTGCAAATCATTCAAAGACCAGCTCAGTTCCTAGATTTGATGAGAGTTTCTTTGATTTCTAGCTGTAGCAGAACTACTGACTCCATGGATTTGAGTGGGGGGGTGTGTGATAGCAGTTCTCACGACATTCATGTGGTGAGATCATTACCGGTGAATACCACTCGACTTTTCTATTTCAGTTCATGCAGAATCTGGATATATATATCCAGAAGGCATTAAAACAATCTAAACCCAAGGGTGTCCCCAGATCTGCCTGGGTGTTTGTTTTCTTCCTCAGCAGCTGCAGTAAGTGACAGTGCTGGAGAGCCATGTTTTGCTCCAAGTTTGTGACTAGCCAGCAGGATTCTGCCCACTTCTCAATTACCCTCTATTGTTCTCACTTATGTTTTTTAAGTTTCGCTTCTGCCAGCAAAATTTTACTGAGGTATTCCTGTATAAGAGTATCTCACTAGGAAATATTTTCAATATTCTGCAATAAGGGATTGCTTTTTATTGCAAGGGAGAAAAACTAGACACTCTCTTTAGTGGAGGCCAGTTCTAATTATCCCCCTGGCATAGTCCATGCTAGAGCAGAAGACTGGTCCAGAGAAACAAATCACAACACTTAACTGAAGATCCCAAGTGGCTGATTAACCCAGAGAAACTTATCTGATGCTGGTGAAATTAGACTTCTGAAGAGCTGTGCATCCATCCTTCTGTTGCTCCTGATCAGATTGCTAATGGAGCCAGAGCAGTGGACTCTGGCTGTCGTGCTGGTTTTCACCTGTGTGTGGAGTTAAACAGGCTGCTCAGAGCCTCATCACAAGAGCTGAAGTGACCTTGGCGTGACATCCTACCGTTTGTGTTGTCCAGGTTTGTAAATACTGCACAGAGTGTGTGTGCCGTCCATAGGCAGGCTGCCCCACTCGGTGAGGTTTTGGCAGCACATTTGTCATTCCACTAAGGCAGTCAGAGCAGGATCCTGTAAAGCAGTCAGGAGATGAGGATCCTTGTCAAAATCTCAGGAAGCAGACTAGTAATCTGCAGAGGCCTAAATAGGGCTTTTAAAATTGGAAGCAGAACTGACTGCCTAGACAGAGTTTTTTGAAAGATAAACAGCGTCAGCAGGCTAAATGGATTTGAAGCACAGCTTTAATTGTTTTTCAAACGAATCAGCAAAGGGCACCCTTGCTGGAACAAGCTCTGAAGTACAATCAGGAAGATATCAAGCGTACAGTAGTTTTGAAGACAATCAGGCATTTCAGTGCTAAAAGATACTGTAGTAAGTAATGAATAAAGATTTTTTTTACTGTCAGCATTGACAGTACTGTAGTCTTGGAGTCAATTACAATACCTGCCCTATGTGCATGATGAATTTCACCATCCTCATTAAAATTGACATGCACACTGATTTTCAAACCTCAACAATTGTCTCTGCAGCACACTTGATCAGAAGAACAAGTTGTTCATTGCCAATACTTACTGTGTGTGGAACACCCCCAGTTCTCCTCCTTTCCCCTGTCCTCCCCTCTCCACCCAACCATCCCAATAGCCTGTGACAGACTAACAACACCTCTGAGTGGATTTTACTGTAATTCTTCAGAATCCTTTGGACCTTGCATAATGGAATTTTTTTGGGTCACCAAAGCATGTTTCCTAATTATAGGAATGATAAGAAAAGAAAAAAGAAAAACCCACTAGATATAATGTGAAACGATTCCCTTATTCTGGCATTTTTTGCGTTTAGAAACCTGGGATAACCCACTCGCTTCCATCTGCTTTGGGTGCGCTCTGTTTTAACCTTGAAGTCAAAGCTTTCCTTCACCTCCTCTTCTTGCCTCTCTCCTGCCAACTCCTCTCCTACTGGAGCGGAGAGACCCTTCTCGCTGGGGAATTAATCGCCCCCGCCCGCTCCCGCTCTCGGTTTTGTTCCCCTCGCGGGGAGCAGAGGCGATCGGGACGATCGAAGACTCCGCCACCGCGGTCACCCCCGCGACGCCCCCAGCCTCCCTCCCCGCACTGACACCCNGGCATGCAAAGATGGTTTCTGCCAAGGAGCCAGCCATCGCCATGTCCTCGGGTCTCTCCATCGCCCTCCTGCACTGCCTGTGCCTGGCGACCTGGTGAGTACCCCGGCGGCGGCGCCGGGGGGCCCGGGCGGCCGGTCCGGGGCCGCTGCTCCCCGCGGGCTCCCGGCGGCTCCGCTCACCCCCCCCCTCTTTGCCTCG
>VZTH01018261.1:24197-66451 GCA_013397815.1 Aleadryas rufinucha
CGGCGGCTCCGCTCACCCGCTCCCTCTTTGCCTCGCAGTCTCACCGGGCCGCCAGGGCAGATCAAAAAAGAGGAGAAATTGTGGCCGGAGAATTTTACCAGCATCCTGAACAGCCTCCTGGATGGCTATGACAACCGGCTGCGACCGGGATTTGGGGGTACGGTGGCGGCGCGGTGCCGGCGGCGGGCGGGGGGTCGCTGGGCAGGGGCGGGGGACGCAGCGCTCACCGTTCGGACCGACCCGTTACTGACCGAAAACCTGGGGAGGTGTCCCCACTCCCTGCTCCGGGGTCTGAACCCTCCGGAAAGGGCTGGCAGCGAGGCAGTGCCTTGCCCGAAAGCCCGGGGGGTGCTGCGCAGTCGGGGCCGTGGGGGGCCCGCTGGGGCGGTCCCGGGCTCAGCCCCCGCTTTGCTGCTCTGCCCACATCCCGGGTTCGGGCTGCTGCTGCTGCGCTGGGGGAGAAATAAGCCCTGAAGCCGGTATGCGTTGGCTCGATGGGGATGGAGGGACCCGTCTGACACCCAGATTCTTCTCGTTCTTGGCAGTTTTTGACCCGTAAATGCCGCGATCGGGTCCTAATAGAAACAAGTGTGCTTTTACCAGCCTAGGAGGTTAGGTCTGATGGATTCTGTCCCACTAGTTAGGGAAAATCAGAGCCCAGGTGCCTGAGCACGCCAGTTCTTTACCACAGTTTCTGAGATTCCACCTTTGATTTAGAAGTAGTAGATTTAATTGCTGTGTAGGAATTAGATGTGGCAGAATTTCAAATTTCCCTTCACCTGTGCTCTGCATGTGGGGGTTTTGGGCCTCTTCCTTTCCTTAGGCTGTTAAGATGCAGTTTTGTGATGCTGAAGAAGAAGCCAGACTTGCTGTTCTTTATGATTTTTATGTTTTTGTGTAGGGACTTGGAATGAAAAATCATAAAGATCCAGGCAAAATAAAAGTTTATTTTGTAATCTGGAATGAAGATATTAAAAATGCAAATTTGAAGTAAAAATAATATTAAAAATATTTATAAATAAATGCTACAGCTCTTTTTGTGATCTCAAAGCTGTAACGAGGTTTTTACAGGCTGCTTCCAATACAGGATTGAATGAGATCCTTGCGTAGGTTTATGCTGCGAAATACTTTCTTCCTCCTCTGAAAGTACCTTCTCCATACATGTGATCCATCCACACTGACATGTATGCCGGCACATTCCCCACACGCCATATGCAGTGCTCACATGCATGATCGTGATTGTTGAAGGACAGTACCTGGCACCATGGACCACTCTTATTATTTTGAGTGTATAGAATAAATGAGGCCTTCTTAAGTTAGCTTACACATTAAGTGAGAAGGAAGCGATACTTATTAACACCCAGAGGAGTCATTGGGAACTGATAGCCTTTTGCAATTTAATCTTTGCGGAGAGGTTACAGACACTTCTTCACGCGTACAAGAGATGTGCTAAGTTTGGCATCATTTTAGGTTGAATACCAACTAATTAGTCATCTAGCAAAGATGCTTTATGAGCATTATCAGATTTCCAAAATTAAACAACTACTAAATATGTAATATATGTTGATTTTTATTTTAATACAGTTGTCCTTTGCGGGATGTTTTGCAAGAGTAGATATTTTTCCCCTGTAAGTGTGGCAGACTTTCAGAAAAACGCAGTCAAGGAGAAAAAGTTCATTGTATCTTCTTGAACTTTCATATTGGCAATATTGAAGTAAATGAGAGAGGGAGGAAGGAACGCTCAGATTTCAGCCTGAGGAAAACAATTCTGGGTCAATATTTCACAAAATGGATATTATTTTGCTTCTTTCTTCCTCATAACCATCTCTATGGTTTATATTTAAACCACTCATCTCTGACTTTTGAACTTTTAAGTAAAACATGGAGGAAAAATGCTTTGTTTTTAAAAATTATGCTTGGCTCCCTGGCTCCTTACAGTGAAAATTATCTACACCTGATTTGAGAAGAAAAACTTTGGATAAAAAAAATCAAACAACAAAACCAACCAAAGAAAGAGATTTCTGTAATTGATTAGATTTCACTTTTTGACATTGCTTGGAGTAATAACTACAGATTATTTATTGAAATATAAAATATCAACATCAACTTTTACCTATATTTTGGGGGTTTTTTCTGATAAATCTTTATGACAAATGGGATTTGTATCTTAAAAGTGGGTCACTCGCCAGTTTATAGCATTGCAAACAAAATGTCAGAGGGGATGGGAATATTTAGAGGTGGAAAGTATAGTGTGTTTTGGTAATGTTAAAGCTACATCACTTTCTGATGAGCAGCGGAATGCTTATTTTTGTTTTCTTCTTGAAGCTGATTCACCATCTAGTTTTCACATGGCCTAAAATGAAACGAAGGTTTTATTTTAAGAACAAAAGGCCTCACAGAGGACTAACTGATGCTGATTTTAAACTTCAAATTGATGAAAATATTTCTGATTCTGGCACAAATTATGTTTAAAATCAGACTTGGGGAGGTAGCCAAATTCTGAATTTTGCTGGCATATTCCGGAGTTACCACAAATAAAAATACATGAAGATAATTCACATGCAGAGCAAAGTAGAAAATGTTTGATTTTGGAAATTTCCTACAACTGGATCAAAATTCTCCGTACTATCATTAATTTGCACAATTTTTGGCAGTTATAGAGGAGAAGTTAAATTGCCTCAGCATGCTTACAAATGTGGACGTGGTCTCTCGGGAGAGTTGTGAACCCCCGCGGAGTATGTGGAAGCTTCTCCTGGTGGTACTTATGCAGGAGCATGGTATATGTTGAGGGTTAACAGCAGGATGAAGTTCCCCATGTCATTGGATTAACACCTTGCATTATAAATTCACTTTATTAAATGAATTTAATAAATTTTAAAAGTTGCTGTCACCTTACTAGGCACTGTGAGATTTGGTAGCGTGATAAACAGAACCAGAAGAGCTTATTCAAAAGGTTAGTAAAGACCATTTAAGTGAAAGTTCCCATTAAGTTTGGGCAGGGGGGAAAATCTAAAGAGAGAAGCAAAGAAATGTCACCTAGAAATTGAATGAAGTAAAGCAGAATGGGCAGTTTCATGTAGGAAAGGACAAAAAAACTGCAGCTGCTGTCAGGAAGACTTTACATGCATAAGCGTTTTGAATTTGAGTAGATGGAAGGTATTTAGGCACTAATGAGTAAAGTAATGCTGTATGATGTTTGAAAATAGTGTGATGGAAATGAAGTCAGTTCATTCCCTACACTGTATGCTCTGTTATATCATATCCTGAATTTCAGCATGCAGTTTATAATCCAACTGGGTTCCCTGGTCAAAACCACTCTATAAAAACAGTGTTTTTACAGAAGCTGCTTGTAGTGTCATTAATTAGAATCGTCATCTGCTGGAAAACTTCAAGAGTACTACCATAGTACTAATTTAGTTCAACCGTAAAAGTTTGAAGGAAAAGCATTTCTAGCTAAACCCTGTCTCCAGTTTTCATCTACTTTTAAAGATTTTATGTATTACATGAAGAAAAACTATAGAAAGTAACACAACCTGTATTTTCTCTGAAAATCACCTTATTACTTTTCTGGTGATTAGTTTCAAAGTGACAGTAGAAGTCCAGAGTCTTTGAAAGGAGCATTATTCACTTGAAGTAAAAGGCCTGCATCTGATTTGCCATTTTAAACCCCTGCGTGGTTTCAGACTTTACCTGAGCAACTCTTGATGTTAGCAAGGGCCTGCAAGAGCTGATTCAAACCTGTATTGGATAGTAACTTTAAAAAATGTAATGATGTCTTTGAAATTTTCATGATACAGTAACTAATGACACTTAAACCTGGTCTTAGGGATGTAGGAAGGAATAAGGAGACTGAAGCTGATGAGGGTGACAGCACTGTGTGCTGCCATGTATCTGCTAATTTTAATGAATTGTGCCTTTCAGAGAACCCCTAATCTCTGGTTTCTTGCTTTTAATGGCTAATTGTATGGCCAGACCAAAGAAAGAAAGAAAGTGATGTGTGACTTGCCTCCTGTCCAAGGCTCTTAGGTTGACTGTGAAACCTGCTGACCACAAGCTGCCAGCATCACCCACAGCCTGTTACTGGCGCGTTGTGGTGTGGTTGCCCATTAGTTGGTGAAAGCTGGAGCCCTCTCCCTTCCTGAGGTCTGTTCATTTGGGTGAGGTAGAACCTGGCATAAGTTTTGAATCTCACTATCAACTACTGGTGTTAGCTCTGTGGCTTTCTCTTTGGAAATTGCCACATACACTGCTGACTCCTGAGCAGAAGGAACAGGGCTGTGTCCATTCATTTCCCTTTTTCTCTTCTTCCCACTTTTGTATTCTTTCTCATGATCTCTTAACTGTGGAACTGCAGCTGAGTACTTGGTGGAAATAAATATGTTGGCCATTGTCTCCTCTAGGAAGGGTAGGAGAAGGATTCTCTGCCCCATCTAGTCTGTGTGTTGTTCAGCTGATGAACAGCATTTCTGAAGAGTTTCATTTCCTGTCTATGCAGGACTTCAGTCAGAAAATAAACACAGAATACATTTGAAGAGCAAAGGCAATTTTCTCTTTTTAGAGAAAATAAAAATATCTACATGATTATTTGCCCTTACTAGGAACTTGAGCGTACCTTAAAGGTTCCATTGCTCAGCATAATAGATATTATAATTTGTTTTTATTATTTAGATTGTAAATGGACTTGAAGTAAGCATTGGAAAGTGAAGCGGGTCATTTTTTTTTTCCGGCAGTTGTCCATTCTTTCTCAGCTGGTGAGAGTTGATGACTCAAAGCTTAACAGGATATGGTGTTAGATACCTGTAGGTGACAGATTTGAATTTGGCCTTGGTTAGTAATGCTTGAAGTCATTGCCATCTGTCTGTTGTTCAGTGATCTGTATAAAATTAGCTGATATTCTTAGTCCAGTTCTTAGTAGACAGGTGTCCACATCACGAAAACTGGCACCAGTATCAGGCTTACTGGCTGTCTCAGCAGAGATGATTTGCTGATAGATAGGCAAAGAAACAGTAATCTCCTAATTTCTGAGGTATACTTCTCCCTTTTCAGGTTCAGACATGTTGATGGATGAACATACATAGAGACAAAGGTTGTTGTGTGCTGCTGTGTTTGTTGCATTGTTTTTTGGTAGAGAATGTAGCCCATGTGTTTGAATTCTGCATGAATTTTTTAAAAATACCCAACCTAGTTCTGGCTTCTGAACAGAATTCTTACATATAGCAGGTGTCCTTAGCTGTTCTTTCTGATAGAATGAAACAAGAGAACATGTTTCATATGATGGGTTTTTTTTTTTCTTTTTTTCCCTCACTTAAAAAATGTCAACCCTATTCAGGCAGCAAGAATTTGGAAAGAGCACCAAATCTTTCACATGTAGTTATATTTTAAAAAAAAATCTGTAGCAACTACTTTTTTTTTTTTTAAATGTAGCTGTAGGAACTGATGTAATATGATTTTATGTGGTTTATATATCCTGGGACTGATCTCATAATAGCAGCAATAACTGCACAGCATTTAAATTGTACCTTGTATGTTGAAACCTTTGTACAGACTTGTTTGTTAATGTTTCCGATTAGTTGTGGGACCCTTGATGGCAAAATTTGCAATACACAGAAAGCCTGTGCAGGATTTGAGTGTTTACATACAGAGGCGATCTCTGCAGTGACAGTTGCCTATGGAGACGCGAGGATAATGGAGCCCGAAGTCTTTCACTAGGAGCTGTGCTGCAGTTCAACCCATATGTTGACATAAAATGCATGGGAGAGCTCTCTTATGTTCCTCTTCCCAGGGTTACGGCCTGGCATCACTTCTTCAGCCCACATGTAACATCTATAACACTAAACTATTCTGGCTTTTTGCAGGGGTTGCTTTTAATCCTGCCTGAGCGTCTTTAAAGTATATTATCTTGCAAGCAGTGATTCAGACTTAACTGTTCCCACTGCAGTGTGTAGGACTCTCCTATTTCATTGACATAAAAATACACACCAGTATGATATAAATAGTTCTTCAGCATTCCTGAAGATTTATGGTGAATAGATACTTCATGAAGGTCCATTGAGGGGTAAACCCAAATGGTCATATTTAAAGTTAATTTGCCTTCTTACAACTCACTGCATTTTACTGCCAGTAATAGAGCGTTAAGGATTCTAATAGGATCTTCTGCTTGCAGAGCCTGAGTTGATTAAGTGGTGCAACACATTCGTTTTGGAGGGCTGCTTAAATCACCAGTAAAAGTAGGTTAGGTGACTACAGATCACCTCCTCGTTGACAGGAATTCCCACGATTAATAATAGTTTAAAAAAGAAGCAGCAGCATGACTCACTATTTATACCCCTGCTATTGTTACCAACTGGAGTTATGTTTTCTTCTAGAACAAGAGTAGGAGATAGGTATTGGTGTCGCCATAGATACTCCTGGATTGGCATTAAGTACTGGGATGTGCTAGAAAATCCAAGATTTGTCATTTCACAACTGTTAAGGCCAATGTAGGTGGAAGATGTGGAGCATGAAAGGTCTGCAATTGGAGAGAAAGCATTAAGGGTATAATCGGCTGTACTGTCTTTGCTTATACCAGACACTGAACTGTTTGACCAAGGTTTTGGCTGCAAAGCAAGGATTTGTATGTCCATACTAGCTGGATAACTGTTATGATGTCTAAAGTATTTCTAGATCTGCCTTTATCTGTCATTTTCTAGTTCAATAAGATGTGATTTTAACATCTGTTTCATCACTCTTCTGCCATCATGTTGGACAAGCAACTGAAAGTAAACACTATTTTGTGGCCTCATAATTGTTGGAGAGTTCCTGCTTCCTTCTTTCTTGTGGGTCATACTAATAAATACTTGAGAATAGAATAGCAGTTACTGGAGAGTGAACTCAAACATAGTTTTGTTCTTGTGCTGCTGCTATAGTATTTCTAATAGCATTAAGTTGTAGGCTTGCTGATTTGGAGATAAGCTTCTTGATCTTAGCTTACCCCTTCTTTCTGAGAACTCCAAAAAACAAAGTTGCAAAAGCCTCTGAATGCCTATTGCCCATGAAGCTGTAATCATTTAATAAAACAAAATAAATCAGTGTCTGAGGTGAAGCATCTCATGCCTGTGGGAAAATCTGTCCCTTTGCTCAATTTGGTATGATTGTAAAACTACAGTGTTCTGTGAGCTAAAGAGAAGAACATATCATTAGAGGAAAAACACTGAATGGTTTGGGGTTCATTTAGGGACTATTCCTATTTCGTTTCTTAGAACTAGAAAGTAAAGCAGTTCCTGAAAGGAAGGAATTCAGGGATTTGTCTCTGTTACTCAGTAATAAGGGAGTACTGAATATTGAACTCTGTTCCTGAAAGGGATTCTTGCAGAAACTGAGTGCAATATTCAGTATTCTCTTACTATTGAGTAACAAAGACTAATTCCTGTATTTCCCTTATTAAAGCTATGTGGGAAAATGAATTTTTCATTTCTATAGAACTGATTTCAGAAATATTTCAAGTTCAAATGAAATAAATATTTATATATTTAAACCAACCCTGGATAAACTGTAGTAGTGTGTTTATGGGAGATCACTTGTAATTGAATCTCTTCTATTTCTACATACAAGTATGACTGGGCTTTTCGCTCCTATCTTCTAGTACTGTAGATAAATGTCTTCACTTCTAATCTCTTGGAGCTCTTCTGCTCTCCAGAAAAAAATATCTCCAGGAAATGTCATTGGACTATGTTGTCAGTTAAGTGAGTGATCTAAACATTCATGGCTTTCCCTGATCAATGAACACTTTGTTATTTGTAGGAAAAGGAGCAGCTTCCATTTGACATGTTTAGAGAGCAATCCACTGCAAAACAAATGGCATGGTATGAAAGTGTGTTATCTGGAACTTGGGGATTGCTTCTTTTTTAAACCTCTTCGAGACAAGCATGCCAAACTATGCAACTTTCCAGGGACCTCTGAGCTACCAACTGTTGTGCAGTGGAATTTCTTTAGAGTTATTTTGAAAGAAAGCCCTTCTGTGGAACTTAGCTTCCAGTAAAGTAATCTTTTTGACATTCAGCGGAAAATTTCTTAGCTATTCTTCTCTAAATAATTTGCAAATTCGGTAGTAAAATAATTTTACTTGGTTTTCTTTCACTTTTTTTTTCACAGCTTGAAGACTCATTCTAGGTGCAAGAAGTTCAGGTTCCCTGTTTTCCCATTGCTTACTTCTTTTTTTATCTTTTACCATTTGATTCAAAGTGACATCTGTGAAGAATGATTTTGTAATTTTTTTTTCTTTTCAAGTGAGGCATATTCTTCTGCTGCTAACTCTGTTGAACCTTTCCTCATTTCATTTTTAGATTGCAAATACTATGATAAAGCCTGAATTATCAGACTTGAGCCACTTATCCTCTTTAGTAATTTGAGTTGTAGGGGTTTAGAAGCTGGTTGTGAATTTGTAGATCATGCATGTTTTTTCGAACAGATACTGTTTGGTAAGACCTTCAGTAGATACTTTTTTTTAAAATTTAT
Organism: Aleadryas rufinucha; assembly: GCA_013397815.1. Classification (NCBI taxonomy): domain Eukaryota; kingdom Metazoa; phylum Chordata; class Aves; order Passeriformes; genus Aleadryas; species Aleadryas rufinucha. The sequence goes on from VZTH01018261.1 coordinate 32,691, forward strand.
GATGTGAGTTAATTACCTGAATTAAACTGTTAGCTAATGCTTTGATCACAAAATCATCATAACAGCTGGTAATTATTAGCAACTTTCTAGCCTTTTACATTAGGAAGAGACCTAAAGCCCAGTGAAATTAGTGCATGTATTCTTTGGTTTAAGGGGAAATGTAGACAGTACTGTAGAATGGATGCCTATCTAAAATTTCAAGGTAGTAAAGGAAATAATACATTAAAATGAAACTGCTTTCTGTGGTGGTTGATTTGCCGTACACAGCTGTGAGAGTGCAAAACCTCTGCTCAGTGCACTGTTTTTAACAGTGTCCTAAGTATCATTAGTTCTTTCAAGACAGGCTTTGTAGCAGAATGCAGATCTTGGTTCAAACCCACAAAAATGCTTAGACCTCCAACTTTTATTCTGGATGTTAATATTAAAGCACTTAAGTACATCTCAGGATATGGATTCAGTTCTTGATCCTGCAATACTCAATTGCTCAGTGCATGGCATGCTGATGTCTGTAGTCCAGTTATTACCAGTAGGTCCAAATATTACTAATAAATGCTTTGAGGAATGGGGATTTCCTGGATTCAGTGCTTGTTGTTAAGTAGAATGGTGTTTTTAGTGAGTCTTTTAATTTTTTGGCATCAGTTTTCTTAGCTGTTGAGTCAGCATTGGTTTTCTGAATGGGGATTTGCATGGAAATGCTGCTTTTGATTTATTTATGTGGTAAAGGTAATTGAGCAGTGCTTCTTATTTGAGACTTATCTGAACTGACCTCTGTTTGCGTTTTGCTCTTGCTCATCCACAGAACCCTGAAAGCCGTAACTGTTCACACGCCAGGATCATTTATGGGAATTGTTGACCTGCAAAATTCAAATTTTCTTGCTCACTTCCTTTTCATACATTAGGTCCTGTTACTGAAGTCAAAACAGATATATATGTCACCAGTTTTGGACCTGTTTCTGATGTAGAAATGGTATGTATTTCTGGGATTAAAATGCCATTTCCTGGTTCTGAGAAACCATTAGCTGCAGTAGGAGTGGATGCTTCATCTGTACTGTTCTGTCAATCATGCAAATTAGGCAAGATTAGTAACAGCTTAATTTACAGGTTATAATTAGATACATCAGGCCTGATTCTGGTCACACTTTCAGTGGGTTTTGGCTGGCTTAAGAAATGCACTTCATAGGATTTAAAACAGATTTTCACAGCACAGAGGCAGAATCTGGCCTTGCAGGGAGTGTCTAAGTCAGTCTACTGTGGGGAAAATGTGTAATATCTTTGAAATTGCTTTTCGTTTCTAAAACTTGTGTTGTTCTCAGGTGAATAATAATGACATCGCTTCACAAATACTTGTTGACGTTTTCATTTCAGATGAATGCCCTTTGCTGATCTTTGTGCTCCTTTAAGCATCGCTTTCAGCAAATGTTTGTCTGATAAGAGTTTTCATAAGTATCTGCAGAAATTAAACGTCCAAGTGACATGCATGAAATAGTAACCGAGGAGAAATATTACATTTGCGTGTTCTGTTATTTGTGCCTGAATAGCTGTTGCTTTCAAGGTCAAATCCAGCAAAACTCTCATCAACTTCTAAAATACAGTGATATACACTTAAATCATACAGCAGTTGATCTTTTTATAACATATTCAAGAAATCCCATGGAAATAACACCAGCCATATGTGCTGAACTGAACTTCTTCATGGAAAAAGCAGTTTCAGGGTAGTAATTTTCTTCCCATATAGTGCTGTTGTTCACTTTGTGGTGCACCTGATTTACTTCTATTATGTGGAAAGGTATGTGATGGCAAGGTGTTTTTTCAAAGGCTACATTCATGACAGCAGTCTCACGCTGAAATGCATCTTACCCCTTCACTGGTTGTCATGTGCAGTATTATGCTTATTAGAGAGACAAGAATGTGGTGCCGAGGAAATCTAGTGAGACGTGCCTCAAATCTACAGTGAGGGCTGCATGGTATCTCTCAGGTTTCACTTTCATGGGAAGTTATTAGTTATATTGGGGCAGGCAAAAGTGAGAACATGGACTGAAGATAGGTAAGGAACTTGCAAAAGGAGAGTTTGCAGCAGATATTTCCCCTTTCTTCATTAGGGTTTTTTAGGAGGCTATTTAGTGATACAGGAATTTTTTCTGGAATACTCTCTAGTTAATATATCCATTAGTGACCCCGTGTAATCTGAATGTGGCTGCACTCATAAAACTTGCTGCAACAGTGAAGTGTGATTTCGTCTCTGTACAGGAGATGATCAGAATGTCTTTCTAGTTGCTTTTGTACCCATTTCCATTTTGTAATGAAAATGGTTGAAATCTTATATTACAAAATCTGTCACGTAGAAGCTAATAACAGAAACTGCTACTTATGAGCTATGAAGTTGCCAGCAAGAAATGACACTAGAGGAGACACTGTTCATGGATTAACTATAAACCACAGTGGAGGATACAGTCATGGAAAAGAAGGCAGATATAATCCTAAAATGCATTACACTAGTAGACGTTTCCTTGCCAATGCAAATAGATATGGCCTTACAAGTAATTTCAATGGAAACGTTATGCAGAAGAATTTGAAATGAAGTCAGAAAACATTGTTTGACTTAAAAAAAAAATCAAAACTGTAAGTTAGAAAGGACTTAAAGCTTTCCATGTGACCTTTTTCAATGCCACGATAGTTTTTTTTTGTGAAATGCTTTAGCTTCCTGATGAGAAATGCATTCTTTCATCCCTTCACTCATATATAATTTCTCATTATGTGCCTGTGTCTGCAGTTCTACAGTTGCTTGCATGTTTTCTTTGGAGCATCTGAGTGGCTTTTCTGAGGAAGTTAATAGGATAGTTACATATGTAAAAAAAAAAAAAAATCGATATCTATATATGCAAATCTCTGTATAATTTATTATCCCTGTTTTGTGGGCATGGCAAAGGACTTACTTAGCTTTCCTCAGTTAAAAGCTTACTTTCCATGAGATGAAGTTAAGTTTTCATTCCTAACTTTAAAGTGGAACTAATCATTTGTCCTGGTATTTTCAATTTAGCCAGCAGCCGCCAATCTATGGATGTATTTTCTTTAAAAATCTATTGACAGTTCTCGTCAGAGATCATTTTTTGTTTTCAGTTATATGCTTGACTTCAAATTCAGTTGTCTGCTTCCTGCAACCTAATTAGGTTAATTATTCCTTAATGATTAAATGTGTAACAGTTTATTGATATGACTAATGTAAGAAATTAAGCTATTAAGAAGTACACAAGACACTTTAATTGGTGGAAAGATGTTTGTGTAGTGGACTTAAGATTTTCTTTTCTGATGATTTCTTTGCTCCTGAGGAATTTCTTCTTTTACAGGAAACACACATGCAAATATGATCTTTGTTTTTCTGCAATTTAATACAGGAATATACCATGGATGTCTTCTTTCGTCAGACATGGGTAGATAAAAGATTAAAATATGATGGCCCTATTGAAATTTTGAGACTTAACAACTTGATGGTTTCGAAGGTATGGACTCCTGACACTTTCTTCAGGAATGGGAAAAAGTCTGTTGCACATAATATGACAGCCCCAAATAAACTCTTCAGAATAATGAGAAATGGCACCATCCTGTACACAATGAGGTATCTAATGTGTTTGTTTGACTTCTTACAATTGCTGTATGCAAAAGTTGTACTGCCTAGACAAAATGGCAACCAGAGACTATTTAATTTGTTCCATTATAGGCTTACAATAAGTGCAGAGTGTCCCATGAGATTAGTGGATTTTCCCATGGATGGTCATGCTTGTCCTCTCAAATTTGGGAGTTGTAAGTTGCAATTATGAAATTTCTTGTAACTACAGAATTTAAATAGTGGAAGTAAATTTTGAGCAATTACTAGACTTTCTGAATGTATACAGATATGTCTTGATATGCAATCCCTATGCAGACAAAACTCCTGTTAAGTTCCTTGGGACTTCCATTTAGGACCTCAAAAATTAAACCCAGAGAACTAAAAAGCAGGTGGTGATTCAGCTGTTATGTTAAACGGTTGCTTGAAATACATACGTTTTCTTGGTTCTTGGGGAGGAAGTGGATACTCAGTGAAGTGAGAGATTCTCTGGAGAAGACAAACTTAACTTAAAACAGCCAGGTAAAAGACACCTAGGGAAGCAGGTTGGCTGACTTTCTCTACAGCTAGTGGAAGCACATTGGCATCTTAAGAAAGAGGTGTAGGTTATGTGCAGAGATTTGACCTCTAGTTGTAATTGTCTTTCTGCTGGCCTGTAAGAGGAGTCTGCATGGCGAGTTTAGACTAGATAAATAACTTTTTAACTGATGAGAAGAATGTTAGTGCAGATGACTTACTTTTTCTGCTTTGAAGTCAGATGTAGATTTTTGAAAAATGTCCGAACTTTGGATAGAAGGAACAGTTTGGGACATCTGCATAACAAACGAGAGAGGATAGTTGTGGTTCCCTGATGTGAATCCAAAGCAGAGACCTCTGAGACCCCCTGGAGATGGTTGGTGCACTCCAATAACTATCTTGTCATTCTTTTAAGGCTTCTTGGTCACTGACTTCTCTGCTTTAGACCCTCTCATGGCTGGACATTAATCTGTTTTCCTTGACCCCAGAGCTCTGAAGTCAGAAACGGCTGGAGAACCGTCAAGAGATTTTCCATAGCATAAATTTAGCTTATACAGCTGGGTAGTCAACCTGAACAGGGGTATTAAAGACACTGCTCTGATACGATTTTTCATCCCTGCCACAGTGAGACTGGAGACCAGGTGCTGCAAGATTTGATTTGGTATCAGCTGTATGGTAGGTCTGCTTTGACAGTGGGGGCTCATCCACAGTCGTAGCTCTTCAGACAGAATCACCAGTCAGCAGGAATTGTGCTGAACACTAGTCTGATATTTCCCACAGCAAAACTTGAAATAACATGTAGCCATTTCAAATGTAAGACTGATTTGATTCAATTTTAACAGGAGTTTGGACTGTGTAGGGATTGAATGCTAGCCCTAAGATGTGTCTTTTGCATTAAATGTAAAGTGTTTCTTTGTCTGTGCTTATTTTGGGGTTGTTGTGATTTTTTTACTGACCTATTTTCTGGAAAATATTTTAAACAGAAGTTTAAAATATTGTAGTTTTTTATTATAATCATTCTTTTCTATAAAGAAATGTGCATCCAATCTTCAAAATATATCCTCCTTGTACATACTCTCTTTTTTTTCAGATCAGTGTATTTTAACAGTAAAATGTTAGTTAGAAATTGCTAAAACAAAGATAAACTTTGCATGCCCAGTAAGGGCTGATCCAGAAGGGATTTGTGTTTAGTCTTCACATTCATGTGTGGAGTGAATTTATGTGTGACACTTGACATATAACCTCAGCTCTTACTTATTCTACTCCGAGGGTGGCTTTTTGGGGGTAACTTAACGTGAAGGGTATCTTCTGAAAATGTTCATGTGTGTTTTACTGTTTGGTTTCAGTAGGTTTGGCTTGGGTTCTTAGTAAGGCATGAGAAAAAGTTTCCTATTTATGCAAACTGATGCTGTGTTGTAGATGCTTATCCAAAGAGTGAAATGATTTATACCTGGACAAAAGGACCTGAGAAGTCAGTGGAAGTTCCTGAGGAGTCTTCCAGTTTAGTTCAGTATGACCTGCTTGGGCATACGGTATCCTCTGAAACTATTAAATCTATTACAGGTAGGAATCTCATCAGTAAAAATCAACTTGAGGTAAAACTAACCAGTAACATTGCCCAAAGCTTTTTTTCTTTTTCTTCCTGTAAGTTATTCTACGGAATGTCACAGGGTATGTGTTAAGGGCTGAGAGTGTAAATCTGAATTAGGTTTCTTGTCCTTGAGATTTACATTTGCAGATTCATTACAGTAGATTGCGACAGTCTTTCAGAAAGCTAGAATGAGATCATTACTCCAAGGGACAAAATGAGCATTTAATCACTGCTTAAAATGCAGTTTGAAGAGTCAAGAGGATGCCTGGGTGAGGAAGTAATTTCTCAGCACTGTATCCACATTATGTGCAAAAGACTTCCTTTGTTTGGCGGTGCAAACAGCCCAGGATAGAAGTACAGCATATAGAATGGGTTATTAAAACCATAAAAACCCTCTAGTCAGATAAGGGTAGGCACAAATACATCAGTCACAATAGATACTTCTGCTGATTTATGCTGTAAGAAATAAGGCAAATGGCAACTACAGGCATCCAAAATGAGTGAAGTATCACTGATGAGCAGTGTGGTGATAAACAAGCATATTCCCAAAATATTTTTAAAATTTGGACTCATTTTCTAAGCATCAGCAGGTTTGGGTGTTGTGAGATAGTCAAAGTGAAACCAATAAAGCAAATATATTTGATGCATTGCTCTGTCGATGTTCTACTCATAGATAAAATGGCATTTTACAATTCACTAGAAATTTACTTCTCAGCATATAGATTATTATGAGTTAACAAAAAAATGTCCTTGCTGTCCCAAAAGGCTCATTCTGTAGTGCTTTATTTAGACAGTTAATTGAGTTTATGGTAAAACTGCTTTTTTTTGGGTCTATTTGCTTTATATGAATGAGAACATTTTAGATGAATTCAGAGTATTTTTAATTCTTCTCAATGATTTTTGCATTTGTTTCATTATCATAGCAGGGCTGACTTATAAACCTAGCAAAAAGCTGAGATGCTTGCATAACTTTTGATGTGTATCATTGTTCTTACTGTTTTATTCATCAGGTAGGTACCACAACGTTATGGATACTATGGTAGGTAGATAACTTGTGTCTTGGAATTCTCTTCTTCAACAGCTGTCAAAAGGATTTTTTAAATCATGCTTATACTGTAAAATGTAATCCAGTATTAGTTGTATTACAGTATTTTTGATATCAGCTTCTGGCTGGCACTGTAAGGACCTACTGTTTCTAGGTTTTTTTAAAAAAAACTTTCATTCATTCTTGTTTTAAAGAAGATTTATCTTTCTGTACATGTTCAGTGATATGAATAGCATCACCTTAAACAGTCCTAGTTGAGAGTCTGAAACAGTTATTCTGCAACACAAATTTTATACACAGAGAAATATTTTCTTTTTTTTAGGTGAATATGTTGTTATGACAGTTTATTTCCACCTCAGACGAAAAATGGGTTATTTTATGATTCAAACCTATATCCCATGCATTATGACTGTGATCCTCTCTCAAGTTTCATTTTGGATAAATAAGGAATCCGTTCCTGCTAGAACTGTATTTGGTAATTATTTCTTTTTTTACTTTTTTCTTATACTTGCTCTTTTAATAACTCTCACTAGAACAGGGCTTTTTAGTGCCTTGGGGTATGCTCTGTGCTACTGCAGAAATAAGGGAATAATTTAAATTCAGAGGAAATTCTGCTATTGATGTATGAAGAATGTTGTTATATGAATCCTTGGAATCTGAAGAGAAACTTGGAATATATAGCCTGAAGGGTGGTATGGTCACCTGTAGCAGCAAATGGCTGCTCAGCTCTAGGGATTCTACCTGCGTGAGGGAGCAAACTGGAAAGACCTTGCTCAGAGTAATACACTCAAGTCCTTAGTCTACATCCAGATCAGGTTTATCTTCCAGTGGACAGTAGTATAAGTACTTGAACTCACACTTTATAGAATACTTGTAAAATAAATTGATTTGGAGTGTGTGAGATGTTGGAATGTCTTGTTATGAGGTATGAGTGTCATCAGTGGAAGTTTGCTATGAGTAAGGCTTAGATTCTGTTACTGTAATTTCATATTTAGTGCTCTTCTTTCCTTTCTGCCATTGCCATCATGAAAATGGATTACAAAAGCAAAATGATCACAAGATATTAAAATTGCCCTCATCAAAATGCAGCTTGAATGAGATGCTACAGTGAAAATAACAGAAAATCTTCTGTGGAAGACAAAGTGTAAGAATCTAAATGGAAATATGTTTCCTAACAATGAAATAGGATAAAAACATTTTAAAAGCAGCATTTATAGAACAGTGTCTTGGCTTCATAATGTACTGTAGTCTAAAGCAGGAAGAGAATGTTCTACTAAAAGTGTTTCTATAGACTGATAGATGCTGCCAAGAGTGATAGGTATTAATGTTTCTAGTGATGGCCCATTCAAACATGTAACTGGAGTCAGAACGCTGTTTGTATCACAAGTGAGACAAGATTGATGATTATAGGGAGAAACAACCTGGAAACCTAATAAGAACCCCACTAACTTCCAACTCAATCATTACATTAGACAAATTGTTATATCACTTCATATACCTTTGCAGTGGCGTTAAATAATGGTACTTTTTTTGAATGGAGTATTGCCATGGGCAGGAAATAGGGAATTTGTGTTTACAGACCAAATGAGTTTTTTCATATAAATTATGGAACAATATATGTAATATGTGTAATTATATCCATATGTGAAGCTAAAAAAAAAAAATAGTGTGGACCTCCACTAACTTACAGATAAGTCACTAAAATGCATTTGATAGGAAGTTACTGAAAATATGGCAGCAAGTGTCCTCCTAGTTTTGAGACAAATTATGACAGGGGCCCTGTTTTCCAAAGGTTTGTTGTTTTGTTTTGTTTTTTTTTTAAATAGGCAGGAGATAGGAATGAAGCCATAATGCTGCTCTGGTACCAGCTTTCTAGAGGAACTGTCAGAAGAGGCTAACCAAAAGATCATTCCATTAGACACTGCAGGATTTGGGAGAACTTGGCAAGGGTAATATGAAGGACTAAGGGACATTGGTTCTTGATTTCTGCAGTCAGAGCTTCAGACACCTGAAATCTGGTGATTGTGGGAGAGTGGAAAGACAGCATTATTTTTAGAACAACTTTTAACCATATAAAATGTATTAATAGTATTTAAATATAAAAATTAATGTTAAAACTTAATGTCTGTTTGCATTTTCAGTCAGAAGCTTGTCAGTATTTAGCTTTGGATAAATACAGTGTATGTGCAAATGTAATATTTTTACCAGAACTTAATTCCCTACCCTGTAAATCCCTATGACACATATGGGCAGTTGTACTGGCAGCTCCAAGTCTTCTAGAAGAATGATTTAATAGGGAAAAATCTGATAAAGAGTGTCAGTAAATTATAATATTGTCACAGCCTTCTGTCTCCTCCTTGTTTTTGGTTAATGTTTGGTTATTTATTTCACTTTACCCTATTTTTACATTTATTAAACAAATGTTTTTAGGAACAATTCACACAAACTTTTTGCTTGAAGTGGACAAAGGTCCACTCAGGTCCGTAGAAAGGATAGGGCTAAACAGGAATGTGTCTCCTCCAGGAAAAAAAAAAATCCCAAACAACTTTCCATAATTTATTTTTTTTCTCGGACTTAAATATTTTCAGTGTGTGGTTTTCAACACCTTCCCACTGAAGAAGGTTTTGTGAGCTTGCATCTGTATTTTTTATCCTCCTGAAAACTCTGAGATATCCTTTGAGCTCTCATGACCTGGCTATTACACTTTTATTCATTTTGCTTCTTTAGTAGGAAGGATTCATTTCATGGTGACCAGTTCTCTGTATGGCAGTGTGTAGGTGAAGTTGTTTTTTATCATGTTACCTTGATGGAATACCATCATTTAGCAAATAGGGATGTGAGGAATCTGTTGAAAAACATATTCTTAATGAGTTTAAATTCTTCTGAGCATAAGAATTGCATCTTGAATTAGAATGGGCACAGTGTTCTTTTCATAAGAGTGAAAACATGTCTATTTCTAGTCACTCATCCTTGAGGTTATCATGCTAGGATTTATGCAGTGTTCACTACATACTTGGGGTTTTACATTTGTATAATACAGGATATTATGGATGAAAACAGGAGAAAGGACCCCATTCATTTGTTTTGATACAGCATATATTTGCATTTGGAGTACTGCGATGAAGTGGCCATATTTTGAGTTCAGTGTTCATGCTTGCACACTTTTTAATTAAAAAGTTGTTCTTTCAGAAGACGAAATTCCAATTAAACTTCATTGGCTGACTAGTAGCAGAAGGCTGTAAAAAAAAAAAGTGATAGTTTCTTAACTAACAGAGTTTTTTAACATAATATTCTTCCTTAGCACCAAAATAATTTGTCATGACTAAATGGTTCCTGGATTACAAGTGTGATCAGAGGTACAGATGCAGAGTAATAGGTGGCATTCAGAACCCTCTACAGGAAAAGTCATGTTTTTGTTGCAGTCTGAGGAGTATTCCCCGATTTAACTACTTAAATTTTATTCAAATGTTTAGAAAATAACTTCTAAAAAATTCCACTGAACTTGATGTGAAAAAAGTATGAAGTGAAGGCTTCTATGTCTTCATGTGAACTGTAGATGATCTACTGAAGTCATGGCTTCCTGTGCCTCCTTTAAAAAGTGGTTAACTGTTTGTGGGCTTGGCTGCTCATGGATCTGTGATGGTTGCCATGACTTAGATCTAATGCAGTATTCACAAGCAGCAAAGACTCACAAGTGATTTAAAATTCTTTGTTTGAAACTGCTTGCCAGTTCTTGCTCTGTTTTACTTTGATTCAACATTTCTTTTGCTTTATTTTTTTGAAGGAATAACCACAGTGTTGACAATGACGACACTGAGCATCAGTGCAAGACATTCACTGCCAAAAGTATCCTATGCTACTGCCATGGACTGGTTCATAGCGGTTTGCTTTGCCTTTGTGTTCTCTGCTCTAATTGAGTTTGCTGCTGTCAACTATTTTACTAACATTCAAATGGAAAAAGCCAAAAGGAAGACGGTAAAGTCCCTTCTTGAATTTCCAGTTGCTCCAGTACAAAGAAAAAGAAGTACAGAAGAGACGTTCACGGTATGTTTTCAGCTTACACAAACATTTTCTGTATTTTTGGTAGTGTTCCTCGGCAAAAATTGACCTTTAGCTTCCTCCCAGGTTCCCTTTGAGCTAATGATGCAGTGTACATCAGCTTAATGGAAGGCTAATACTACATTATATTCAATTATAAAAACCTGTGAAACATGATTTAATTCTTATTTGCATTATTGAATGAACTCAGGGGAGAGGTGGCGATGATGTCCATCCATACCTGCAGTCTCTTCTATGTTTATTTGTGTTTTGGTGAAGGTCGGTTAGGGTGGGTATCTTGGGGAAACTTAGTTTCCTTTTGCACTTTGATTCTGTATGGACTGATGATACAGGCCAAGATATTGCAGGTTATAAGGGCAGCATGTTATCTTATGTGGCTGATGTCTTTAATGAATTAAAATATGTTGAAGCCTTGCAGTTGTACCATGGAGTACTTCCCTAAACATCAGTTCTTGCATTGCATTTGTTGCCTATCAAGAGTTTTCTTTTGTTATCAGTTACAATTTCAGGAATTTTTGAAGAATGCTGGATGGAAACTTTTTGCCTACCATAGATACAATTTTTTGTGTAATTTGTGTATCTTTGCACAGTAGTTCACCTCAATTCCTGAAAAGTGTTTGGGGCTTTGTTTAACAAAGTGCTTTCTTGCTTTCCTAATGCTTTGGATTAAGTGTGACTTGTGTGGGAGCTGTTTCCATGTGTGGACTAGTTAATAAGGGCTTGGTCTCGTTTCCAGTAGAGCTCACTGGTGATTACCCTTTCCTCCCTTTTCCCATTCCCAATAAATGGTGCTTACTCTGTGCTGCATCTATTCACGAGACACAGAGCTAACAAAGTCATTGCAGCACCTGTCCCAGCCACACAGTCGGCCAGTACTTCCCAGCCATGACTGACTCCTGGCAACACCACTCAGGAAGTGAGACGCTGACAGCAGCATTGTAATTGACTTACTCTTCCTGTCAGGCTGACTTTGTAATTTCCTTTGGCTGAGCCAGGATTTAAGAAGTGCTGTTTTAGACTAACTTGTTAATTTTGTCTTCTGTCTCTTTTAACATCTCATTTGTCTCCTTCCCTATTCATCTTCTCATTTTTGCCTTCCCACCCCTTCCATTTTCTCTTGCTGCTCAGCTGCTGTCCACCCACCTCCATTTTTCTTCCTCTTCTTTGCTCTCCTACTGTAGATACTGTTTTCAGTCTCCTGGCTATGTTGTTCTGTTAGCTCCCATTTCTGCTTAAATGGATAGATGTGCTCCTGAAGAGTTTGTTATTTGTCACTGCTGCTGGTAGGAGACAGGAACCAAGAAATATGTTTATAATAGCACGTAGTTCACCTTGTACACAGAGGTTTTAGTGCTATGAGCTTATGCTAAGCTTCTTGACTGTGCAGCATGAAGTTTAGTAGAGTATCTTGGCTGCTGTTGAGAAGTGTTAGTAAATACTGCTTTTGGTGGTTGGTTTTATTTGCACGCATAGGAGAATAAATTACATAAGAACAGTTTAATCCTAGGTTTATTTATAAGATTTTATTTAAACCAATAGGAAAAACCAGTAGTTTTCTCTGGTAGGTTGATAAAACTGTTATTCTCATGGAGGCTTGAGAAAACTCTTTTGATTCATGGACAGAATTGCTTTAAGTTAGTAGTGTATAATGCTTAGCCATTTATGCATATTTTGGAGAAATTTCTCTTCTTCTCTTTTTTTTCTGTTGTTGTTGTTGTTTTTGTTTTAATTTTTATTTTTATTTTAATTTTTATTTTTATAACAGCAGCAACAGAACATACACAGCTTCACCCAACTTGAAAGATAGATAAAATGAGATGTGAACAGTTCTATTCCACTGCTTAATTAATACTGCTGTGATAAATGTGGCAGTGTTCTCACAGATTAGAAGATTTGGAAATCACTCAAGGGGGCAATCTACTCAAGGGGTTACACACTAATGTTATGAGTATGTAAGTGAGTGATAGTGTTGATTTTACCTTGAACTGTTATTTTTTTTCACGGCTTTCTCCCTAACTATGCCTATACTAAGACTTGAGACTTTGCTCTTCCAAGACAGGTGTACAAGGTGAGCCCACAGCTACTGTTATAAAGGCTTAACTATCGTGCGATCCTTTCTATGACTAGAGGGTTACTTCTGGTCTCCTGCTGTGCAGAACAGAAGCTAGGATCACTGCTCTAATTCTCTAGAACCTAACATGGATGTTACACTCTGCTTTCCAACCTGACATGTAAAATACTCCTTGCTATATTTTGCTTATAAGGACTAATCTAGAATTTTCTTTATTCCTTATTATTATGTATTATGTTATTTTATCTTTTATTGTTATTATGTCTTTATTCCTTATTATGAATCTGATTTTTTGTTCTGTACATATACTGTCTAGTCAGCACTGATTTACTAGAGATAATGAAATCTCAGCTTCCTTGGTACTGAGATTGGTGGTGAGTTTGTGGTGCACAAAGAATGCAGGACAGTAGCTGGACTGTAGCATGTAATCTGTAAGCAATGCTTCTTAACTTAAATCTACACATTTTTTCTCCGTAGATAAATGGTAGGCTTGATTTCTTGACCCAGTTAGTGTTTAAAAAAAATTCTATCCTATACTGGCGCTATTGTGATAGAAATTCTGTTGATAGCAGTACAATTGCCAGAGCTCAAGGAAAAGTTGTATTGTAAACTTGAAACTTTTTCAAGCAGACTTTGCCTATAATACTAAATTTGCCTGTCTCCCAAAATTAAAAATTTTCATTTAGCCCAGGGAGGAAGTTTATGCTAATTGGGAAAGAAGATGCCTGAATACCTAAACGTTACAGTTCTTTCTGTTGTATATCTCCCCATTTGCCACCTGCTTTGGATCTTCTACTAACTGGGGGGGGAGATCCCTGTGTTAAGCCTATTAGACCTATACTTTAGCCTGCTTTGAAATGGCATACAGGTGTCTCTGCCTGCTTTTTTTGCAAGTGAGGAGCCATCTGTATAGGTCCCCTGAAAAATTACAGAATGCTTGAGGTTGTTAAGGAAAACAAACATGGTGATATTATACTTTTAAATAAGAGTTTTGTTTTATGAGCTGTTGATTCTGCATTATTAACTGGATGGTTTCATGCATTTGACCCTTTTTTTTCCTTTTTAACATGGTGGGATTGTCCTTGAAAGATTCTATGGGGGATCCAGTTGGGTTATGAAACTGGATTAGCTATAGAACATGAAGATTTTTCTATCTGATGATATCAGAAATTAGGCATATTAATAGTAAACTTTGGTAAAATAAAGAGAAATTTCACATTATTAGAAGTCCTTTTTTGACAGGCATATCTTTGACCAATTTCTGACCATAGAAATAAAGTGGGTTTTCTATGTTCGTATATGACTCATGCTACTTAGAATTTTTAGTGGTGAGTTATTTTTCTCTTCTCAGTCAGAACAACTTTTTTAGTTGTCCTGGATAAAAGGCAACTCCTATCATTTATCATTATGATCAAATTATTTGGATATATTACTTCATATTATGTATTTCTTCACTAGAACAAATAAATCTTTACTGTAGCCAATGTGGGCTATCTGCTTTCCTAAGTTATTCTCTTATGTAATTATATTTACTTTTTTGGAGCCACATGATGGATGTGACTGATGCATATATCGATTAAAGTAAGCATTAAATGCAGTTCAGAGGCTAGCTAAGTAGTCTGAACTGTGTTAATTCCAACAAAAAAATCCTGGCATCAAGCTAGTTTACTGGGATGAGGGTGGCAGGAGCAAGCCTGCAATAGCTGCAGATGCAGTGAGTGTTCCTTTATCACTTGATTTGACTTCAGCCATGGTAATCTTCAATATTTTTTTTATACTCCTTCCCTGCCTTACCCCATTTCAACTCTTCTTGTTGTCTTTAACATTGTGATAGTAAGTTAATGTGCTTCAGTAAGGAGGAGTGCAGGTCTGCAGTAGACATCCCAGGAGTACGACCCAAGCTTTTTTGAGGTCTGCCTTGAGTTCACAAGGGACTTGGACAGACTTTCTGTCAGGCACAGCAGGATGGCACTGAAATATGTCTAAGCCAAGAGAGGTAATCTACACCATTATTACCTGTGATTTCCTTGTTTTGGGAGCAAGTTAAAATGCTTCCTCATTAGAAGAAATGAACCTATCCCTAAATGTTCTGAACTACTTCCTTTAGTATAAGCAGAAATGTTGCTGCAAGTCAATGTGTGATGGAAATGAATGATTTATAGTTTGTTATTGGACTCCTGAGTCTATTTTTATGCTTCTGTACTATTTCCTTTTTACTGTATTCCTATGAAGTTTATTTTTAAAGACCTACCCGGTTCTGGAGATGAAGAATGCTACTGAAAAGTAGTCTTCAAAAAATAGACTCCTAAACACTGGTAACATGAGCTTCAACCTCAGCTGTTTGTTAAAAGAGTATGAAACTTGGGAAAAATCAGGTCAGACTCAAAAAAACCCTTTTGAATGGAATTATTTCTTCAAACTCACTCACAAGTAGGTTGTAACTCAATTTTTCTTCCTCTTTTCTGAAGACGGTTAAATGTCATCTTGTCTTTAGCAAGCCCTGCAGCATCTAATGGGGGAACTTGGGGTCAAGCTCTTCATTGCCATGTAGGTGCACTCTCCTCTCCTTTCTTGGGTGGTATGTGAGTGGCATCCACCTCGCAAGTTTACAAGAAATGTTGTCGTGTGGATGACATGCACACTGCTTTTCTGTGATTCAGATGTATTTCCTCTTGTATGAAATACTTGTGTTTTAGTCATATATGGACACAGCTCAAGTTACATGATGGGGATGGGAGAAAAGTGGAGATCCTCTGGCAGCCCTTGGTGAACAGACATCTAGAGCAATTAGTCTGGCTGATGGCCAGCTCTGTTCCCCAAACTCCTGACTTACAGAACGAAGATTGGGCCCGGTAAATTGTTCTGATGGGCTGCATACAATCTTGAGGCTATAGGCAGGATACTTCTTTTTTTAGTGTGTGTGCCCTTTTTTTTAGTTGTTCTTAATCCCTGAAGTTGATTAATGATGAGATGTCAGCAGATAAACTTTGTGTCAAAAGTCGAGACTTTAAGTGAAACTGAAAATTTTATCCTCTGGACCAAAACTTCTATTTGAATACATAGACATACTCTGTAACAGAGTGGTACAAAAAAGGTACCGGATCTAGAGTAGTACCACTTGGTTACTTTGCTCCTTCTTTGGAGTAGTAGAATAATAGCTTCCTTTGTCCCAGCAAATAGTGGAGTTCAACCTTGCTCCCTCATATGTGCAAGGAAGTATCTGAAGAGCAGCTCGGTCTTGATGGCAGTACTTGGGCCACAGGTCTGGTTGTTGGACTCCTTGTGTGGATGCATAGCCCGTCTCCTTTGTGTGATTTAAGCAGTCCTGCAGTTAGAACACCATTTCAGTTTTTAAATATAATGACCATTTTTTTCTGCTTCACTACTTCTCCACTGCCTAGGGTGTTACGGTTTGGGTTTTTTTAGGGCAGTGGCATTTAAAACTCAGATCCTAATGAAGGACGTCAGACTCGAGAAATGCATAGAGTTCATCTAAATATAAGGACAGCACCATACAAATGGAGACTGCTGTGCCCTGTGAATAATTTCTTTGACATGTCAACCATTTTCTGCTGCTCTAATTTCATTAGTCAACATTTTTGTTGTTGATGATTTACGGTAAAGATATGCTAGCATCAGGTTTAAGTAGAATGAGAGTGGATGCAGGTCATAAACAACTGGCACATTTTGTACTAAATGCTATTTGAAAGATAGGAGAGATTGATCACCTGGGAGAAGGCTGCAGTGGCTTAGTGGGAAATTTGAATGTTTGGATACCTGAAGATAGAATAGATCCAAAATGGTTCATAAAATATTTTATTAGCTGTGATGCTCAGGTACAGTGTTTTGTGGGGCTTCTTTGCTTCCTTGATTTTATTTGCCTTTTTGTTGTTTTGCTGCTTTATATTTTGGGGATTTTTAGGGTTTTTTGGTGGTTTTTTTTTGTGGGAGAGGGGTGTTTTGTGTTTGGGGCTTTTTTTGTTGTTTGTTTTGGTTGTGGGGTTTTATTTTTGGGGGTTTCTTTTGTGTTTTGTTCGAGGGTTTTGTGGCGTTTTTTGTTTGTTTTCAATTGGTTGGTTTGTTTTGGTTCTTTTTTTGTTTTGTTTTGTTTTCTACTTAGTTCACTACACTTAGACAGTCCTACTGATCAACTGACACTATTCGTAATGTATAAAGCTAAATATGTGCTCAAACAATATGATTTGGGCATAAATGTTGGCATAATTTTTTTTAAAATAAAAATAATGCCAACATAGTGAGGCATAGTTTTTTTTTTAATATTTCACATAATATGTCTTTTAAAACAGCACAAATTAAAATGCTATATTAAAAAAATTTGTCTCTCTTCAACAACCTAATGGTACTCTACCTTTAACATGGTTGGTTGTGGACTGAATTTAAACTGTAAATTGAAACATTTCTCTACTGCAAAGTGAGCAAAGTAATTAATGGAAGTAGGCAATGTAGTGTGGGATTTGTGCCTGGATTCTGACCCAACTTACCTGTGATGTAAACTCCACTGAATTCCAGAATTCAGTTATAATGAAGGTAAAAAATGGCAGGGTGTTTGATCAAAACTGTTGGGATTTAAAGGTGGGCAATGAGTTTTTTTCTTATTGTAGTGGAAATGTTTTTTGTGGGTTTTTGGGGGGGGTTGGGTTTATTGTGTTTGTTTTTTTTTTTTAATATGCACAAAAAGAAGCAGGAGTTTAGTTGCAACACCTGGCGGATAACAAAAAATCCTTCTGGAGTGGTGTCTCCTCCAAGCCTTACTAGGAAATGTTATAATTGATCATTTTTCAATTTTCTGTAATTATTAGGATGAACTGTCACAAAGTAGGCAAGGAAATATGAAGGATATACTTGGCTGTTACTCATTTGATGCTAAAATGCCTGACAGTGTTTACTGTAAGTAGTGGAACACTTTATTTAAATAGTGTTAGGATAAGACTTCTCTTTTGGAAACCAAAGCACAATGCAGTTTTTTAAAAAATACAATATCCCATTGTGTATAATTCCAAAAATATATGTGAATGCCTTTCTCTGTCATTGAGATGATCTACTAGAAAAAAAGAAAAAAAGACTACTATGTTCCAAATACTATGTTCCATATTCCTTGTGGTTTTTTTCATTAGAATATACAATGCATGTTTCTGTTTAATAATAAGTTATTTTCCTGCCAATACCACTTGCAGGCATTCATATAGGTCTTATATTGATATAATGGCAATTTCCTCCCTTTTTAAAATCTTTTTTTGTGGAGGGAAATGTTACGTAGTCAAAAAATGTGTGGTGGTATTTCAGAAACACCAAGTCAGGGCAATCCTATATGGTGACAAGGGTAAAATTTTCAGATTGATCAGCATCAACCCTTACACTGCAAATTGTTGGGGAGTTTATAGTTTTCCCTGCATTTGTTAGTATTAAATGATGCCTTTGAACACAACACTCTTCATATTTTCTGCTTAAAACTTCTCGTGTATTTATATTTAAATTTTAGTTTTGTTTCCCCTCCACAAAGTTTTCAATGCTGGTGCATCCAATGACACCAAATCGCATTTGAGGTTCACAGCTGTGTGTGAGATTTCTGGCTGACTTCATTTTTACACTGGGAAAATTTGAATCAGAAGAAATAAGCTTTGAGAGGCTTGGGAAGATCTACAAGGCAATGAGTGTTCCAAACATTTTCAGCAAACTACTAAAGCAAATTTAACTACAGCTTTAAGGTCAATGAAAATTGAAAGATACAGAAAATAACAAAGGTCTTTGGTTCCTAATCAGCCATTCTTCTACCTTTCAGAGATGTTACACGAATCACCTCCACAGTTCATTAGGACATGATTTAGGCTAATAGATTTATTCCCCACTATAGTTACGTTTTCACTTCTTTCATTTTTGTCATAATATAAATAAAATCTTTAAGAATTGTGCACACTAGTGCTTAAGAACCATATACATGCATACTTACATTTAATACATATACATACATATATTAGTTTGCATGTGTAAGGCTTTTAGGCAGCATACAGGTGGATGTGTTTATTGTGCATAAATTTGGCATATATTTATTAAAAAAAGTTTCTTGTAATTTACATTTCTTTAATAACCTCGAATTCACTTTTCTTCTCCTTTGTGCACTTTTAGGCACTTCTAGTGGTAGAACATAGAATGGAGTGCTCTTCTTACCTCTTTTCCTCTCCCATCACACGAATCAGATTGCAAAATGAACAGAATGGATAGTGGACTGGCTCTTAAAACTTACCTCCCCTTTGTTTTTCCTTTCCAAATAATTTGCACTGCTCTCTGCACTGCGAGAGCTGTGGAATAGAATTAATTGTGTTTTGTAGCAGGTGGAGCTTTTACTTGGTCTTACTCCAGGGCTCTGTAAGGCAGCCCAAAATCTCTAGTATTATTCCAGTAAAATTCTGATTGACTGGCTCTACAGCACAGTAGTAAACCAGGGTAGATTTTGCCTCCGAGTTTTGCTTTTGCTCACAGCAGGTCAATATGGTGACTCAGTGGGATTTGGGACAAGCAGCATTATTTACTCTGATGACAACATGCTGCTTCCCTGATAAATGTCAAATAGTGTGAATTTGGCAGGCTATGCAATGTCCTCCCAGAAGAACAGACTGTTTTTTTAGGAAGGATTGGTAAGGGTAAAAGCCACTATGGTAGATTTTAATAGGAAAATATTACTAAATTACCATACAAACAATTTTGTTGTTGCAGCTAAACAGTAAGTAATGTCAGACCTTTAGTTGCTTTAAACCTTCCAATTTTTGCTTGAGTTTTTGTTTGGATTAATTGAGTTCTCCCAGTTTAGGAAACCCATGCTCTCATATAATGCATTGCTGACTCTCCTATATATTAATTTACCTAAAACTTCTCATGGAAGTTTTAGTAGTGCTGTCATGAAAGACTCTAGTCATATTCTTGGAAAATTAGCAGAAAAGCATAAAGATGTTTATTGACCCTTCACTTTTAATTTCATTCTACTGACACCTCATTGTTACTTGCCTGACTATTCTAATAAACAATTAAAATTCTTTGCAATTTCAAAACTTCTTTGACTGTGGTGTACTTTTCAGGATTTTTTTTTCTTTTTACTGGTTGTTTTTGTGTTTGGGTTCTATTTTTTTTACTTAGGGAGATGAAGTATGCAAAATGGTGATTAGACACCTGAAAGGCTTAATTACTAAATTTCCCTGGGTAGGCATGTACAGAACTTGCTGCTTCTTAAGTATTTGCCATGCGTCTTAGGTGTATACCTACCCCGTTTCAACTCAGTGGCCAGCATGCCTATTAGATACAGCCTCCCACAAATCCACGTGGGAGTCTGAGCAGACTTGAGTCCTGCCTTTTCAATATCGGAGAATTAAATTAGCCAAACTGCTTGGTAGTCCTTGGCATGTTAAGTTACTATTGAAGCTGCTCTTGTTATGCTAAATAATTTATATGGAGCCAGGGAGAAGGAGAGGAATTGATAATGGCGCCAGCTTGACTGTGCATGCACTGCAATGGGAGGGCAAGATTGAAGTGTGGAGAATGCACCATCTATAACAAGGAAGGATGACCATTTGTCCTAGAATAGCCAGTTGCCTGGTGGGGAAATGCTTGAGATGTGAAAAGCCTGTGTTGATACCCCTGTGATGGTCAGGGCAGATTTGAGAAGTGGTCTCCTATTGCCAAACCCATGTTCCCACCCTGATTGCTGGGTTACAGTAGAGGACAACAGAGTCTTTTCGTGAGTGTCTTTTTACAGTGTGACTTAGCTGTCTCACCTCAAGAAAGAGCTCAGAGATGAAAGCGCTGGACACGGTTGGGTGGCTCCTTCTGCAAAGGCATGAAATCTAGGCTGTGATCCTACCTGGGGCATTTCTCTCCAGCTTTGACAGCTGCCTACTGGATGTTGAAGCGTTAGCTCTCTCTCCCACTAGAACTGGTACCAGATGGTGGTGATGTGACTTGTAAATTCTGCTGTGCATTTATGCCTGAGAGAGAGAAGCTACTGCTTTAAATATTGTACTACCTCTGTCCCAGAGAGAGATACCATTTTAGTGTTATCCTGTGGCAAAGATCTGTTGTGAACTAGAAAATATATTGACCTCCAGCAGTGAGCTCTCCACTTGAGTAAACAAACGATGCAAAAGCAGCCCTGGGATCTTGCACAGTGACGCTGTGAAGCTCTGTCATAGGGTGAGGCTGATGCAGGTCTTCAGAAGTGTTTGTATATCCAACCCCACGACTGCTGAGCTATTTTCCAAAGAATTCTGAGGCAGATTAGAAGAATACATCTGAATTATATTGCCAATATATGGTTCTAGTTTTAATGTGCACCTGTTTTTCAGGAGCTGATGATGGCTGTGCTTCCTAGTGATCAGAGGGCCTAAGAAGGGGATTTTCCATGCGGAGTACTACTGATACTGTGTTAGCTCAGGCAGTAAGAGCTGCTTATTTTAGATTCACGTCTCAAAAGGATGTGTCCATCATAAAAACGATGAAGAAATTTAAAATTGCAAAGACTGATTTAAAGCTGCTATGTAGAGCACTGACAGGCTATAGGAAGATGCTCTTGAGTTGCATGAAACAGCTGACTATACAGTGCTGTACCAACACAAGAATTTCTCACAGCTTGCAGTTTTCTCACTGCTTTTGTTTTTAAATACAGTCCTAAGGATTAAGTTCCCTGAGTCCCTGGTAATCACTTGTATCATTGCTGCATTCTTCCCAGGACTTGGCTTGTGACTTTTAAATTATGTTCTTGTTTGTTTTACAGATTCTAGGTTGGCCTTATCATAGGAAATATGCAGTGTGGTTGTTACCAGCTCTCTTTGTTCTATAATGAGATGACTAAGTTTGTCAGTTCAGTACTGCATATTGCTGTGCTGATGATCCCCTTCCCTTGAACCTCAGCTCAGCTGCTGCACGCTACTTCAGTTCATGCTAAATTTGCAATCTTGACTTCATTGAAGTGCAAAATTGCCTTGCTTGTCAAAAACTGGTAATACATACAAAACAATCCAGTACTTTTTTTTTTTTGGCTCAAGTTGAAGCTTACATAGACTTAGAAATAGTTTCAGAATTTCCACATTATGTGAGCAGCTGTTTATGGTGTACAAACCATGTTAAATATTGAAGAGTTTCGATCAACTCATATTTGTGTAGCATTTTAGTGCTGTAGTAAAACAGCAGTATCCATCAAAGTTGAGCTTAAATGGAAAAGCAAATGGTAATGAGTTGATTTTTGGCAATAGATTCCTTATAGGGTTTTTTTGTTTGTTCTATACATTCTGTCATAGAAGCTGACCATCAGACTTACTCCACAAATCTGCCACAGTATTTAACAATAAATTGTTTAGATTTATCCTGAACTACGCTAACAGCATCTTTCATTGTATTATTCATGGTTAATTGCATGTGAATCCACTGGTCAGGGGAAGGATACAGTTTTAATTACCACATTTTCACACACTTGTAAGGAGGTTGGTTTAGATGTCCTATCTTCATGCCAAATGAAATGGACTTTCTGTTCTAATACTAGCAAAAGGGCATCATGCATCAGGACATTACGTATAGGAATAATTTGTACTCAGTGATTCTTTCCCTAATTTAGTTATTTTAAAGATAAAACCCATGAGAAATAGCATATGATACTTAAAGCAGAATCTCTATGCCTTTTAAAGAAGCAAATACTTCAAAGGCTTTTTGCATGTTGCATGCTATGTGACAAAATTTGTCTGAATGAATTTGAACCTCGTGTCCTATCCTACAGCCTTCTTCCTCCTCAATGAAGAATGCTTGTGCATAGGATGGGAGTTTTCTAAACCTCTTTTACTGAGCTTGTTTTTTGTTTTGTTTTCTTTTTTAAATTGTATTTACTAATGAATTATTCATTTGGCTAGAAAGGAGGAGTGATTATCGTAGTTGTATTTACTAATGAATTATTCATTTGGCTAGAAAGGAGGAGTGATTATCAATCTCTTCTGAAAAAGACTGTAGTCCACATTTTCCCATAGCTGGTCAATTCCTTGCTTTACTACACTCACCTGTCTACCTCTGTCACCAAAGTTTTGGTGATAAATGTTTGAACTCCCATCAAGGCTGGAATTTAGTTTTCACTGTTGCCAATCTTGGCTGTTAAAAATAAAATAGGCATTAGAGTATCCCAGCCAACCACAGAGCTTTAGCCAATGAAGATGTCTTACAATTAGAACAATATATGTATTCTTAAATTATTATCAGAGCTCTTGAGGACTTTGTTTATGCATGGACAGGAATTGTGCACTCAAATCACCCAAAATTTTGAAACTCATTCATAGTGTTTCTGCCAGTAAAGGTTCAGAGGCTGAATTTTCCTGACAGGACAATAGCAAGATTTCCTCTTGAAGGCGGATATATCAGAGCAAAGTACTTGGAACTTCTGGTTTGGTGGTGGTTATGATCAGAGTTTCTGGTTTGTGTGGAATTGATTAGACGAATTGGTTGGACCTATCAGATGGATAGGCTGTTTCAAAGGAAGGGTGGGGCATCATTTATCTAAACAGAATTTGTTGTTTTTGTAGAAAGGCAATCTTTATCAGGTCTATTAAGCCTCACTCTGCATGGTGTAATAGACTGGATGTTATGGTAGTTTCCAGGCTCCCATTTTGTATTCCTGAGCTACACAGTTTTAAATGTCTCCCAAAAGTCTTACTGAAATGCCTCCAGAAAATCAGAACCTTTCTCAGTCTAGAGTGAGAATGTAAAAAATGTACATTCAGTATTTCCTGTGGAGCCCCGTCTGGACTAGCACAGCAGTCCTGTTGGCTCAGGACAACTGAGTGGTTTCCTGACTTGCCCTCATAAAAGAATCCTTACTTGGATAATCCCTGCCTTTCTTGGCTTGCATTTTAATTTGGCTTTTATTTGATTTTCATGTTTTATTTCTTGGTTTTGTGCCTGTGATGGGTTGACCCTGGCTGAACACCAGGTGCCCACCAAAGCTGCTCTATCACTTCTCTCCTAAAACGCTCATGGGTCAAGATAAGGACAGGGAGAGATCACTCGCCAATTACCATCACGGGCAAAACAGACTCAACTTGGGGGAAATTAGTTTAATTTATTACTAGTCAAAGCAGAGTAGGGTAATGAGAAAATAAAACTGAATCTTAAAACATCTTCCCTGCAGCCTTGTTCCTGTGCTTAATTTTACTCCTGAATTAATATCTCCTGCCCTACAGTGGTTCGGGGTATGGGAAGTGATACTTAGTCAGTTCATTACAAGTTATCTCTGCCACTCTTTCCTCCTCAGGGGGAAGAATCTTCACACTCTTCTCTTGCTCCAGTGTGAGGCCCCTCCTGAGGAAGACAGGTGTCCATGAACTTTTCCAATGGGAGTCCTTCCCAGGCTCTGCAGTTCTTCGTGAGCTGCTGCAGTGTGGGTGCCTTCCATGGAGTGCAGTCCTTCAAAAACAGGCTGCTCCACACTCCAGCATGGGGACCTCCATGGGCTGCAGGTGTATGTTTGTCAGACACAGGGGAAGTTTCTGGCAGCTTCTCGCAGAAGCCACCCCTGTTGCCCCTCTGCCATGCAAACCTTGCCATGCAAACCTTGCCATGCAAACCTAATCAGTGCTTCCAAACTAAAAGGCAGTAGGTTTGTGTTTCTTACTGTTGTTTTAAAAAAGATTAAGTGAAATAATTTTGGGAGGCAGCAAGTGCTTTGCATACAGTTATAATTTTGTTTGTCGGATTATTGTTGTTGCATTATCCTTTTACTAGGGGTATATACTGTAGCTGAAATGTCTGTGAAATGCTTTCCTAATACAGACCGAGTGTTGTATTTTACTATGTTTTACAACAGAATTTGGTTCATCAAGGCTTGCCACAGAATCAGGCTTGTTAGTTATTTTTATTAGTGACCTTGGCACTAATCTTCAGATGTAGAGGTGTGAGATAGCTTCCGTACAGAGGAGAAGTAGACTAATGTAGGAAGAAGTGAGTTATCTTTGTAATGTTGGATAGAGAAATCTATAAGGGCCATACGTATACAACCCGTAATAAGAATTTTTGCTAGAAACTTTTCAACTGGAACACTCAACAAGGAGAGATATCTGAGTGCTTTGAAGAAGGAGAATGAGCTATTGTCATGATATCATCTTGAGTAAAACAAGTGCAAGGAAAGGATAAATGGGGAACATGATGGTCAATGTTCTGGTGAGGCCTCCCTGGCAAGGAGTGTGCATTCTGCTCAGCTTTGACAGGGCATGGACCTGGGTGCTCCATGGAGAATGCTTGTTTCAAGAACAAGGTTCAACTCAAGAACACAAATCCAAACTATTACAATGACATTGTGCAAGAACAACTGGTTGTCTGTGATACATTGTCTGTGGAGCATGTTAGAAATGCCATTTCTGATTTCCATGCTCTGAGTGATTGGAAGGTGGTTTCCAGAGAATTAACAAAAAATGTACCCATATTTTTGGTGCTTGTTATGCTGTGTTATTTTGTGATCTTACAGTGTTGTCTACTTGGGCTTTATGTGTACATTTATGTGTATGTTATGAGAAAACTGGGTTTCTCTCTAAACTTAAAGTTTCTGAAGTATTGGAAGTTTTCTCTGTCAGTAACAAAAAGGTGAATGCCCAGTAGGCTGTTACTCAGATCCACATTTTGACCATTTGAAATAGTATAGATAATTTTATTCTGGAATAGAGACTGTAATGGAAAATAAGTAGTAAGTCAAATAGCAACAGGTCTGATTTGGTCATTTAGATGACAGTTGAAGTGGGGAGAAGATGAGGTATTATGCAAATATATTGATGGAAACAAGTTCCTGCAAAAGAAATGGAGATGACTGGAATGTGAAGAGCCTGACTGTTACTGTCTATCTTACCTGTATCTGTAGTGGATGGTGCACAGAAGGGAAGTATACTGAGATGGTCGCTGAAAACAAGTGACAGTACAAGTGAGCAAGAACATAAAATGGTGCCTCTGTAAATTTATTGCACTTAATTTATTGTTTTGCTCTTTGGTTCATTCTTTATGGTTGCATGTGGAGTGACTGAAGGTGTGGTAATTCTATTTTTCAGCAGCAGCACTTCTAAGCTTCTTGTCTAATATAGGCAGAGAATAGGAAGGAACCGAGACATGTCTCAGTTCCAGTGCAGATCTGCTTTGCAACCCCTGTCCCAGCCCGTAGATTTTTGCTCCCCAGGCCCTGCTTGAGAGCTTTACAGTGGGTGACTCATACTTGAGCAAAGTCAGGTTGTCCAAGGATCCACATGTAGAAGATAAAACTCACCTCCTCTCATTGACTAGTGCCAGCTTCTTGACAGCACAGAGCTGTCATTTTGGGCAGTGAACATTAATTACTTCCATCCATGTAGCTTTGCAAGCCTTCAGGTGACATGCAGCACTCCATCAGGTATTACCAAGTCTCTAGTAAATGTACCCCTGTCCTGCTTGTACTTTGTCATTTCAATTTAGCAGTCTTGAAAATGGCTTTACTATTCCTGAGTCATTGACAACCCTAGTATGAAAATATCTGAATTGCACACCTGTGAATACTTCTGCACTTCCCAAAGAGTGACTCAGACTTCTCTGTCAAACAGAAAAATTAGTGTTTCTTTTGGGAATATCCAGTTTCTTCTGGTGTTTCTTCCAGTCTTCTGCTTCTTTGGATTGCAGATGCAGAAGAGTAAATTCAAGGGATTGACATGCTTCTATGCAGGAAGGAAAATGAAATTTAAAAGAGATTCTTTGATATATCAACTGTGAGCTGGCAAATACATCAGCCATGAACAGGCATAAAGCTGTGACAGTTTCAGATAAATTCAGGCCAACAGTATTGCCAGTGGCAGATTTGTACTGCAATTAACAGGATTAGGGACCAGCATTCTGGCCATGATGGGAATACTATCAAAGGATTTGATTTTTTTCAAATTATATTTTTAGATTTCTTTTCAGCTTCAATTTCTCTGTTTCCTTGAGCAGAACAGTGAAGCACAACTGATGTAGCAGGCAGACACAGTGTCACTCTTGTCACTACTCAAGATACTACTAATACCTTGAATAACACCTAATCTGCTCTCTGTTACTGCTCTGTCACTTGGCTGGAGAGAACTGCTGTTGGATGAAGGAGGGAAGACATCGCTGCCTGCTTTCTCTCCCATTTGATTTGTGCTGTGAGCTTTGGCAGGGTTCTCTGGAAAGGTTGGAGGGAAGGGGAGCCAAAAGCACAGTTGGTATGGTACAGGGCAATGTTTGGGAATGGTATCATCAGAGAGGCATAAAACATAGGATTTTTTATATATAACAAGTAGTTGTTTGGTCCTGTCTGTATTTAGACCTGTGTACCTTATCGGTCCTCAAGTCTTTTTTTTCTGGAAAGCAGTTAGTTTCTTAATTAAAAGATATTCACATACTATGTCTAAAGTATTATATGTTTCACATCATATTTAGGTGCAGGACTGAAGGTCAGAATTCTTTAGGTACCTTTCCAGAAGGAAAGTTCAGGAGATGTTAGTCTTCCTCTTAAGTGCAGAGAAGAAAGGCAGAGGCTGAGTCCCACTCCCAAAAGTCAGTAGAATATTAAACTCTGATGGGTTTCCTATTCCTGTACTTCCTTATCTGTATTTCAGTTTCTCATGCAGCCTAATGAGTATTATTTGGTTGAAGAATATCTTTCAGAAAGACATCCAGACTTGCCTGAAGACACCAAGTGATGGAGAATTCACCACTTCTCTTAATGAATGAATGGAGAGGATTAGTTGATGAAAGACTAATTTATTCCCTGGTTCAGTTGTGCCTGGGGAATTTATTGCCTATGGTTGATGTGAAAAAGCACTGGCTTTATTTCTGAAAGAGCAGCAATATGGTAACTTGGTATTTGGTAAATACTTGCATTTTAACAGTCTCTTCTGTAGAAGACTAGAGTTCCTAGTATATGGTATTTATTTTTCTGGAGATATAAAGCATAAATAAACCTTCATGGCTGGTAAGTGGCATCTAGAATGTTTTTATATCATCAGAAAAATAGGTAGACATCAGAGAATCTTTTTTTGAGCTTGAGCCTGGAAAAGGCTGTGACTAACCTGAGAATCCTTAGCTTCATGGTATTCAGTTTGTATATGTACTGCATCACATGGGCTGTGATGCATTTAGATGTCTTCACTCTGGTATTCCAGCCACTGGTAAAAGGAGCTCTTGTTTGCCACTTTATATGCTATTAAATCTGTTTTCATGAGTTTTCGGTATCTTTGTGCTTCAGGATCAAGTTACTGGTTATATTTGTGAGTATTGCTCTGATAGTGCTTGATTACAGTTTCCATTGCTTTTGTTTGAGTGTTTATTTGAAGAATGACTAGCATTTTTTTGTAACTTTGCAGAGTACAGATGCCAATTCAAATGTGAGGAAAAGAACGAATGCCACAGTACAGTCTGAAGCTGATGGTGGGAGCCGAATTGACACAAGGCACAGCTCTGTCCAGCCTCCCTCTGTAGCTCAGGGGTCTTCTGACATTACACCCCACTCCCTTTCTGCATCAAGTCCCAACCCTTTCACACGAATCAACGCATCGGAGACATTATCTTCCGCAAGAGCTACACCTCCAGCTCCTCCTTCTACCCCAATTTTAACTGGATTTGTATCCCAGCATGCCACAGCTGGATCCCCTTCCATTCAGCACTTGCTTGGATCTAGACTGGAGCAGATTCAGACCACCACACCTAATACATTAGGAGCATCTGCAAAGCCATCTGCTGTCACACCGCCTCCTCCCCCCGCCTCCCACTCTGGCACGAGTAAGATAGACAAATATGCACGCATTTTATTTCCTGTTACCTTCGGAGCATTTAACATGGTCTACTGGGTGGTGTATCTATCCAAGGATACCATGGAAAAATCGGAAAGTCTAATGTAGTTTTGCTGCTATGTAGTAGTTCCTAAATTATACTCACATTTGATGCAGAGTTTCTTCTTTTGAAACTATTTAAAAAGGTCAGTAATTCTTATTTATAAAAGCTGTGTGCTACTTTCCCATTCTAAAGGCTGGAGTTATTGGGGATAATTAGTTAACTCTTAACAGAGTAATGGGTAACAGTAATGGGTCTTCCTCCCTTCAGACAGCAATGAACCAACACTCGCTTGAGACGAATTACTCTGGCTGCACAGAACTTGCTTTTGGAAGGAGCATGCGCCTGAAAAAAATCAGAGGTAGAGGTGCAAAGCTGTGCAGTGGAACACATCTGACTGCTAGGAATATGCATGTTGGCTATTATGAATGCCTAAGGCACCCAGCACTGCTGTCTGGACACAGCATTGCATTCTCTGAGTGCGAGATCTATGTCTTGAATATTTTGACAGTGCTTGCTGGGAAAGAAGTTTCCCTGCTAGATTAAAATTGGCAGAATGGGGGGAAGAAAAGGAACAGCGGCAAAAGAAAAGAGAGTCCGGCCTGGGAGAGTGCAACTCCGGGAAAGTTATGCAAAGGAGTTGTAGAGCTCCGTATATTTTTACTAAGCATTATTTTGCATTGTAACCTCGGAAATTCTCACACCAAACTAAGAATGAGTGAACCTTGTAAAATCTAAAATCTGATGTAATTCTCAAAATTGGATTTTCTTGTTTGGTAAGGTGATCTTAAGTAGGCGATTCTTCTTTGACCTTGCTGACCAGCTTGAGGGGATTTACTCCCAAATTACATCAATTGTAGTAGATGGGGACCAGATCCACAATGTTCAACTTTTTATTTGAATTCTTTGCTTTTTCTTTGGATGCTTTGGGGTTTGGGTTTTGGTTTGGTTTTGGGTTTTTTCCCCCATACTTTTCAGTTACACTCCTGATTTCCTTTAAACACATATTGCATTGCCCCCCACCCCCTGCTCCTTATGTTATGTTTGTGTCAAGTTAAATTTTCAACATAGTTTTAAAAGTGGCTTCAAAATTAAGCAACAAAAGCCCCATTTCCTGTGCACAGATGAGTGTGGCTAAGGCATGTCACTGAGTGAATGAAAGACACCCTTTTTGAGAAGGACTGCTGTGATATAAACAAAAAAAGTAGACTTTCTAGGTGGATCCCAGACTAAAAAAGTTAACTTACGATCCATTTGTGTACTTTAAACTGTGGCATAGATAGGTGCTTTTCTTACCAAATTGCAGTATGCAAGCCAGCAACATTATTAAGGAATTGGGTAGTTAAACCTGATAGAAATCTTAATCATAAATGTTATTTTCACTAGAAAGGGTAGAAAACATATTGCCAATAAGTACGAGAAATGTTTGTACAGATCTGTCTGGCTTGGCAAATGGTTAATGTTTCTGTGCAGGTGACAAGTGAAAATCAAAGGCCAAATTCTCAGCTGTGATCTGCCTGTGCCTTTAAAGAGTCTGGACTAATCCTTAGCTTCAACTGATTGAAGAGCAGATTTGGTAGCCTACTGTCAAACTCTTAGGCTGCAGGGCAGATCAGGTGAGTGTTGAGTGGTTCTGTGCCCAGATAATGATCAAAGGACTGGTGGAGACTACAAGCTGGTGAGGTAATGGAGGGCCTGCGTGAGACTGCCCTGGATTATGCTGGGACAAGAGTTGGGATAAAAAGACCCCATAATGGTGAAACTACGACTGTGCTTCTGTCTCTCCAAGTCTTTTAGCGAGCTCATAGCTGAGAATCTGACCTTTGACTTTCGGGACCTGGGAGATGGCAAGAGATACTACAGCATGTAGTATGGATCCCAGAGTGCTCTTTCCTGTGTAACACTGAACTGTAGATGATAGAATGCAGTGGGAATGTCTTACCTAACCTTATTATAATGTAGTTTTATAAACAGTTGCCTTAGTCTTTCTTTTACTTAAGGGATGCTCTCAAAAGGCCAGGTATGGTTCTTTCCTTTTTCATCTTTTACATCTAGAAGATGCCTGAGATTACAGCACTCCTTAGAAAACCATTATGTGTCATATCACAGAACTGGAAATGGAGCACCCGTGCAAGATGTCTAACTGCAGTAGTTTGTACTTTGGATGTACTGCTAGTTGCTGTACCTGTTTTCTCTCTAATTTGGGCACTTTGTTACAAATTGTTAGAATAGAAGATAGCATGCAAAAGATTGATTATTTATTTGGTTAAGCCAGAAGAAACAAAGCTAAACCTCTGGAAATTATTGATTATAATTGCACAAATGATAAAATACTTCTAGCATGAAGAATGGTGACCTCCTGTGTGTAGAATCTAGTATTTGCACCCCAAGTTACTGAAATTACTCTTTGCTTTCCTCTGTGGTGAAAACTAAGGATGTTTTCTCACAGGCAGAGCTTCAAACGATTCGTTAGAAACAGCTGTCTATTCCTTCCACCCATCCCTGTATACGTATTTTATAATCAGCTTTTGCTAGTGCATTGTTCAGTGGGATCAACACTAGTTCAGGCAAAGATTGATCTAAATGTGCTGCTTGAATTCACTTGTAGTTTCTTTCATTTTAAAGACTTATAAGGAGGAAGAAGGCTTGCAAAAATTAATAGATTCCAAATATTTATTTCTATGCTTCTGTTTTGGGAGAAATTTTTAATGATACCACAGAAAAAGTTACCTATTTTAAATCTGCCAGTGTATTTCTGAAGAGTCTTCCAACACTTCCATGCCTACATTCAAAATGAGATACTTTAAAAAAAATCATTATGAGTCTAGGACTAATTTACTGAACTGTACTACATTTTTATGTTGCAGCATATGAAGAAAATGCCATAATTTCCTTTCCAAAGTACATGTGGACAATGCAAATAAGAATTTATTGTTAACAGTTGTTCTTCATTATTTTTAATCTGCCTGAATGGTTAGAAACAGTAAAACATTATAGAGCCTGCAATATAGTCAGTGACGCCATAACTTGGAAGCACAAAAGGAGGAATATGCTAAATATAGCGGCCCAAATGTTCAAAACTGCTAACTAAAATCCTAAGGGAGAACATTTCAGGTATCATTTCAATGACCAAATAGCTTATTAGAGATGAGCTTCAGTGAGATGAACTCTTCAGGAGCTATTATTTTTAGTTTTTTGTTCTTTTTTTTCCATTGGCTTTGTTGAACAATCTTTTTTTGACAGTATCATAGTGATTTAAAACTAAACAAACACTTCAGATAAGTTCACATCTATCAACAGGAAAAGAAACTGGATAGAAAGACAAAAATCTTTACAAGGAAACGGAGGTAGCTCTCCCTTGATACTTCCTCGGGGTCATTGTTACCAGCAGCAAAACTCCCAGATTGCAGTGATGCAGCCCTGACCACTAATGCAGTCATTTGAGAAAACAGTTAAAAACATGGTTCAGGAAGATTGCCTTCAGAGCAACTGAAGTGGGGTTTGTAGTCAATTGGGAGCCCACTATTAACAGGCTTCACTGCAATTGTGAAAATAATGAAACTGAGAAAGGTGGCAAACTTAGACCCCAGCCCTTCACGGTGACCTGAGCTCTTAGAGCTCACCAGCAGTACTGGAATCTGTTTTTCCTTCTGTGAAATGGACTTGTCTCCATCAAATAGATGTTGATAGTGCATTTCTTCTCCCGTGTGTCTTTGAAGGGGAAAAAAGTAGACTTTTTAAACTGTTTAGTTACCCACTCTACATTACTCTTCAATCAGGCAAGTAAACTGGACAATAATTGAATGAAAGAAGTAAATAGTTTAATAAGGAATGCGATTAGAGCTCTTCTGTTAACTCTTAGCTCTCCAGGAGCTAAGAGTTACTGATTACAGGGTGTTCAAGTGTAGCCTTTGGCATCTCATCATCTTCATCATTCAGAACGGACCTTACAAAAATTGGGGAAACCAAGTAAATGTATTTAATAGGATTTAACCAGTATTTCTACAAAAAAATTAAATGAACTTAGCTTTTTGATATGCCCAAAGGTCTGTGTTCTTCCGCTGTATTGTGTACCTTCTGTATGTCATTTGGCCTTAGTGTACCTTAATGCTGTAGTACACTGTCTGTATGCCATGTGGGAATGTCAGGGTATGCAGTGTATATTTATCCAGTTTATCCAAAGCCTAACTTCCCATATTCCTTGTGCTGTTGGAAGTGGAGGGAAGGCCAGAATGGAAGAAATGACGCACAGTCTTTGTAAGAGACACACACTGGCCATCTGGGACATTTTCCCATAGATACTACAGATTTCCTAGAATGGTTTTCAGTGTGCTATAGCACACTGTATGTCAAAATCCCAAAAGCTTCCAGGAGGTCTGTTTGGAAAGAAGAGTAGATCATGGACTTTGCACACTTCCCGGAACTTCTGCTTGACATAGAAGATTAAGGAGGAAAGATATTTTGTTGAGTTTTACCTTGTCTTCCTGAGACTTGCCAATAGGGCTTGGCCTCACTGAAATAGAAAAGGTTTGTGTGGCTAGCACTATTATGAAATGCAATACAGACAGCTGACAAAAATTCAGCCTTGATTTTATTTAATCCTAGTACTGAGTAACAGATTAGGAAAAAAGCAGCTGTAGTGTTGAGAAGCCTAGGTTTAGTATAACATCTACTGATGATATCAGTCAAGCGAAGTTCAAAGTTGTAGAAGTCTTACAGAACTGCAGGGCTATGCAGCAGTAAGTTTGCAGCAGGTCAGTGCTAAGTGGGCAGAATAGGAGGTGCTTCACTTCATACTCTGACAGGAGTAAAGCAATATAGCATGAGCAGTACAGCTCCTCCATTTATATTTGGTAGAACAAAACTGTATGAACAAAATTTCATACTCAAGGAAAATATGAGGGGCAAATAGCATTATGGAGGTCCGTATTAACCACCAGACACCAACGCCAAAAAACTAGGGGAAAAAAATCCAGAAAAAATTTAAATTAATTTAGATGACAGTAGCATCTTTTAAAATTATTTATTGATTCCCCCCCCC
>VZTH01018261.1:66484-175941 GCA_013397815.1 Aleadryas rufinucha
CCCCAAGACCTTGTATTTCTTTTGCTGTGGGCTTCCAAGGTAAGTTTACATTGTTGTAAGGACCTGTACTGGTATCCACTGACACCAATATGTGTTTTTCATTTACTTCAGTGCACTTTAAACGGGAAGTTTACTGGAAGGAAAAATGTGCCATTTTGAAAGAGTCTGATACGCGTTAATTTGTGCAATCTTCCTTTGTAGGCCTCTCCTCAGAGTCAAGATGTAGCTATTTTGGAGAATGTGAGTGTGGTGAGAGTTTCAGCGTGTTCTGAGTAAATCAGACTCTGAAAGTAAATTTTTGCCACATCCCAAGCAAGTGAGAGTAGTGCGAAGTACAGAGCACCCTGTAAAGATCTCTCTTTGCTAATGTTATGTTCTGTGTTAACTGGAGGGAATGAAAAACGCAATTATTGTAAAATTGATAGAATTTGCAAAACGTACCTTGTTTTCACGTGAGTTAGAAATGTGGTAGGTATTCATTTCAGAATTGAACTGCACTGTCTTCTAGTCCATAACTTACTGCATCTAGAAGTATCTCTTAGACTTTTTTATGCTTTTTGTATTATTCCAGTGGGAAGGATTTCAAAGAAAACTGGTTAATATCCATTGCAGTTCACTATATTTTTTGGTCATAATTCTATTTTCATTTTCTTGTGCAAGAGGAATTGAGAGCATGATGGCTTCTTCAAAATAAAAATAACAGCAGCAAAACAAAAGCCTTGGAGATTCCCTTTTTTAGAAAACCATCCAAATTCCCATGAATTTTTGAATATTTTTCTTAAAAAAAGTGTCGTTTTAGCATTTAAAAATACTAATGCTGTTGCAGCCTGGATACATATGTACATATATCCCTTGAAATAATGTCAATTCCTTGAATTTTAAGGAGACAAACTCAAGATGCACTTGCTAATAGTTCTGTATTGAAAGAGTACCCTTCTGGATGGAAAACACCATGTGAGGTAGGGTTTTTTTTTACTACTGTCTTCATATAACTGTTTTCAAGAAAAAGATCTGGAGGAAAAGTATGGTATTACTGAATTAATCTTCAACTAGCATGAAGATCTGGGTTATTTCCTGCTGGTCATCTTGCTGTTTTGTCAACATTTGCTTAATGTTTTTGTGAATGCTGTATCCAGGTTGCTGTTAACTGACATAGCAATCTATGGATGATCTGATGACATAAAGAAACAGTTAAGGAAATCATTGTTTGTGAATATGTTTTCATCCTTGGAAAAAACTTAACTGGAGTTTGGTAGGAGAAGCAGATGACAGTATGAAGCACTCAGCTGTACTTCTGAGCTCAATGAATTGAAAAATTCAGTTGAGTACTGCTTTGTCCTGTATCATCATCTTGTGCTGGTGGCTCATCTCCATGGTAAGTAAAACTGCTACAGGGATGGAGGACTCAGAGGTAAGGAATGTGTACAAATATTTCTTCAAAGTCATTTTGAAATATGAGATAGCTAACCTTATTAGTAACAGTAATGCCACACTATGCTTTATATTTGCAAGCTTGAAAATCTCCTTTTCTGTTAGAATGTACCAGATTGTCAAATGAACTTTTCATAAGTAGATGATTCTGTATGTACATGTATTTCATTTTTTATTAATTTGTGGCAACATTCTCTTATCACCAGATGAGTGGTGGGGATTTGAGGTGTTTCAGATAACTAGAGTTCTTGAGCAATTACTTTAAAATATTTGTTTCATAGATACCTGCCTTTGCAAATCAATACCGGCAGTGCTTTCATGGTGAAAATTAATCCACTTGTGAAAAGTCCTGGCTGTGAGTACTCAACCCATATTTGAAGGGCTGATGACGCACACTGGGCAGGGCAGGACTCAGGGCATGTTTATTCTAAGAGGCTTCTGAATTGGAGCTGGCTTTTGTCCTGCCATCTTCTGAAGCAACTGCACCAGAGAGACTACAAGCAGAATCCAAGGGGTTTTTGTGGCCTTTTTTTAAGACTCCACCATAAAACTGTATTACTGCTGAATGTAGTGCTCTCACCTTCTTTGTTGCCTTGCCTTATGTGTGGCGAAGTATTTCAGTACTTGTAGAGGAGCCGGCTGAAATAACTTGTATAGCTAAAACCCCAACTTTGTCTTGTTTCCTTTTGGCTGGTTAGTCGCAATGGGATCTGTCTGATCTGGCTCCCATCTTAGTACTGGTCCAAAGGAGGGGGTGAGGAGCCTGGATTGGTGCTTTGATCTGGGTTAAAGCTGGTGTGAAACCACAGTCTGAGAATTCTCATATTATCTCCACTGTCATTAAAACAGAGGTGCTCTCAGGCTTTCTCAAACCTCCGGTACCCTCGGTGGTAATTTTTCCTCCACAAAGGTGATTTTGTGAATTATATCAGTGACAAACCATGGACTAAAAAACCCCCAAAAACCAAAAAACAGGCCAGAATTTTTGAAAGAGCCAAAATGAATGAAGTTATTTGAAGACAGAGAAAAGGAAGAGAAGGGAAAACATGAGTATGGATGAAAAATTTAATTTCTTGCTACCAAGCAGTTATTTTAAGATATGTCCTATTAGAGGTACTAGAACTGCATCTGGCAGGAAACAGCCTAGAAATTATTTCTTCATTATAAGTATAATGAGAAAGTAATAAAGAAAAGTGTCTAATGTCGTATTATAAACATTTGTGTTCCATTGAAGCTGTTTTTGAAAATGGTATTTTCATTGTCACCCAGGAAGAATTAGGAGACAGAATGGGAGGGGAAAAAGAATGAGTTTTATTAAGTATTACTGTTTCCCTTTGTTTTAGAACATTTCTCAACAAAAAATGTAAACAGTAAAATTTAAAAAAAAATTTTTCTGGGACTCCATATATTTAATTTTTAGTAATGAAGCACTTTAAAATGTTTAGCATTTTACTTGCTTTATGTTTAAGAGATTAAATACAGAGAATGCTGTCTCTGATTTAATTCAGTTATCAGACGGGATGTGAGTGAAGAAAAAAGCTTTCATTGCAGTAACAACCAGGTTTTTTTAAAGTATCATGCCTTCCTGCTAAATCTGAAGACTTCCTTCTTGTACCTGAATTCATGGGAGCTGTTTAGTGCTGAGCATTTCTGATCATCCAGACAGTGCTGCAGCTTGTGGGCTGCAGCTGCATTTAAAGTTGCCATGTCTGAAAATGTACGTCCACAGCTTGGCACTTGCATGGCGTGGATCCCACAAAAGGCAAAGGTATGTGTGCAGCCCACTGTGGGTGCACAAGAGCTGTTGCGTTGCTCATGTGGGAGAAAATGGGAGTCTGTGGTCAGAAACAGAGGGTAAGGAGACTGCGACTGCCTCTTTCAGAGGCTGAGCAGAGCTTATATTGGATTAAGCCACTTACGAAAATGCCCCCTAAACTCTTTTCCAGGTAGGCGGCTTAGGAACAAGCTGAGTGCAATGTAGAATTCAACTCCAACTGCAAATCCTGCTCGAGGATCAGCACAGTTACTCTCTCCTAAGGTTTCTGATGCTGTGGCTGGAAGACTGAAAAGGTGTGAGGTAGCTCCTGCTGCCAGCTGGAAGGCCTTCGTGTTGCTGTGCATCCAAGCTGTCCTGTAGTGCAACAGGATCTTTGGAGTAGTGGGGGTGGGATGGAAAATACTTCTTTGGAGTACAAAATAGGGCAGAATGAAAGCTCTTCCTTCAGATCAGCAATGATCATATGCATTGTAACAGCACAGAACATCCTGAAGGAGCACCAGGGAGTGTTGCAGTCTTGTCTTCTTGCATATCTGCTAAATGCTTTGAAATGGAGAGTGGTGGGAATGACAAGTACAGGTCTGGTAATGAAACAGAAGATGATTAGTGCTGCTGCCTGGTAAGTACCCACAGTCTCCTGCCAGCAGCTTGTGGGCCTTCCCAGTGAGGCAGGGCAGCATCGCTGACTTTTCTGTAGGTATAATTATTATGCCCCTACCATCTCTCCTGTAACTTAAACATTGGAAAAAAGGGGTTTCTCTTTGACACTCTATTTTGTTGCATAATTATGCCCATTTCTCCATTTCGTTGCATAGTTATGAAGAAGAAAATCAAGCTGAGTTCTTTTAATTTTTTTAACTTATTTTTTTTTTAAAGTGGTTTCCTCACCACGCATAGAAATCGTAAACTCCATTGCAAACTTCAGGAAGGTAGGATACACTTCTAAGCAAACTTCTCTCCATGATTATCTCACAAAGATAGCTTTTGTTTTCAATTAAAATCTCTAATTTGGAGAATATTTAATAAAATATTCTAAAATTTTAAATATGAAAATATTTTCTCTGTACTGAAAATGTGAATTTTATTTGTAGACATTTCACTTAAGAAGGTAAGTGGGTTATATGTGGGTTTTCTGTTAAGCTGAAACAGAAAGATGCTTAGCTGTGGGATATTCGGTAGCCATTTCATAAATACATGGATTGTATTTTTTCTCCTTTGGAGAATGCGGAGATGATACATAAACAGAAGGTGGGAAAATTCTGTGGGGGGGTTTTAAAATGCTACTTCTCACTTCCTCTCTGGATAGCATATGCTTAAATATAGTGAAATCAGATAAGAAAAGATACGTGAGTTAAAAAAGACATTCTTTGATCTTCACACTCAGTTGATCGTACTAAGTGTGCAATTAAACAGCTTCTCTGTATACTTTCAAGTTTTTTTTCTGCTATGCCATGGGTGAACTGTGAAAGACCTAGGAATTTTTAGGTTCAATTCATCAGCCCAAGTCAGGAGGGCACTCAGTGCTGGCCTTGCTGAGTTAGGAGCATGTTTTTGTAGGTGTAAATTTTGTTCTGATGGAGCAATCTGTTCAGTAGGAGAAGGTATCCCAGTTCTTGATAAGAGCAGCTGAGGCATTTTGCTGAGGTAAGATTTAAGAGTTGAATTAGGCTTAAGGGCTGCTCATTAGCTG
Source organism: Aleadryas rufinucha (assembly GCA_013397815.1). Taxonomy (NCBI): domain Eukaryota; kingdom Metazoa; phylum Chordata; class Aves; order Passeriformes; genus Aleadryas; species Aleadryas rufinucha. The sequence continues at coordinate 71,383 of VZTH01018261.1, forward strand.
TTTTAAACTCCCCTTGTGAACAATCTAAACCCACTCTTTGGCATGTTCTGCTACTTTTGCACTGTTCTGGTTTGTTCAAATATGTCCCTGACTTTGCTCCCTTGCCTTGTGGCAGAGGTGGGGAGCAGCAGTTTCTGGGATGGTGTGGGATTCACATGCCTTCCCTTTAGCCATGGGCTCTCTATGCATCACATCTCCATCACCGGGTGGATGTCAGAATCTGAGCAGCGAGAGGGTGTGTGTCCATGCCAGTGGCAGTCAAGCAGCAAGGCACAGTGTGAGTGGGGTTGGAGTTCTAAAGTATGGTGTGTAAGGACATTTTTGTGGGTTTCAAGATCCAGTGCTAGTGCAGTGGGATAAACCAACTTTGATGGCTGGAAATACAGTTGTAGAACAGACAAAAGATATTCAGGTTTCTAAATTTTCTGGATGCCTGCTAGCACTGCCAGCCCCCTTGTGCTATGTGCTGCATCACTAGCAAGCACACAGAGCAGTGACAGTATGTTAAAAACCTGTCTGCAGGCACTGTATTTACTTGCTGGTAGTAAGTAAATAAGGCCCCTAGAAGTTGCCTTGGGTTGCTCTTTCTCCTCACCTTTACCTACCACCCTTGCACTCTGCCAGTCCTGCCAGTTCTGATATTCCAAATTGCTGGGACACTTTAGTGAGCTGTTAAAATCAGTCCATCTAACAAATGATGAGAAAAATCCTTTCTCTTGGTCTCTCTACTCACAAATTGACAATTGAGAGGCAGACTGGGAGATACAAATTCTGCACTAATTCAAAGTTTACGACCTGTACCAACTGAGGAACCAAAAAAAAACCAACTTTATATCTTGTGTCATTTTAAAACTGAAAAGAAGTTAAAAAAAAGATGGTATTTATCGATATTCAATTTACTGTAAGCTTTTCTTTTCCTGAGAAGCCCTGTCCATTGCAACCAAAACAGCTGGGTTTAGGCTTAGACATTGCGAGGAAGACTCCCAGTGAAAAATATGAAGCTTTTGGAAGTACTTTTATCTTTGTTTTCTGTAAAAGTAATGGCATGCAGAAAATATACACTAAAGCAAGCATAGTACAAATGCTTTTTAAACACCCACTATAGGAAAGTCATAACTTCTCTGTCAGTAACTTACTACTTCTGCAATATGTGGCTGTCCTAAATGCATGTTGCAAGAGTTCATTTGCCATGCCAAATTTTGATGTTTATCCCTTTGTATTGGCTCATACATGGGGAAGAACTGAAAGGAAATCAAAGCAAGGGAATCCTTGGGTTGAATTCTTTTACACTATTCTTGGTACACATTTTAGTTGCATGGACCAATGTGGCTGGGAGGATTTGAAGAATCACAGGTTAACTAAATTAATTGAATGGTATGTTCAATGCTGGTCACCTGACTATACTAACAAACTTAAAAGGTGGTTTAATAGCTGTCAACTTGTTTTGCTATTGTGCAGCTTAACTGTTACCTTCCTGTATTATGAACATCTATGTATTTGGAAAATAAATCCATCTTGCAAGAAAGATTGTGCAAAAAATTGTTCCTATAATACTCCAGTGTATATTGCTGATGTCAAATAAAATACAATTGTGAGAGTTCTTAAACAGTTGTCTTTCTAATTGTGGCCTAGAGGAAGGAATACAGTAAACCTCTTTAATATGGATTCTCCTGCAATTATTGCTGTAACATTGATGCTAGCTAAGTGAGTCCATCAACCTGATGTTTTAGATATGAACAGATAAAGGGATGGGTTTCATGAGAAATGTGGTGAATGTTACTCTATTTTATTATTTATTAAGATGGCACACCAGTATACTGATGTATCACTGTCATGATGCATCTCACTATGTCAACAAGCTAAAAGCTAAATGAATTACCTTGCCTCTCTCACAGCAGCAGAAACAAGCAATACACAGATTAGCAATGCTCACTTTATTATGTAGTTTATTTATTTTTTATTCCTGTGAGGTAATCTAAGAGAACTTCCCTTACCTGCCAATAGACCATTTGTCAGCTGCTCTAATTCTTTACATGACCTAAAGTGATTTTCTGTTATTCTGTGCTTGGGCCTGGCAAAGCTTCCGTACATTAGATGCCATAGACTTGTAAAGACTGTGTTTCAGCAAAGATGAACTACAGCTTGCAACAAATATGTGTATAGAGGCATGTCTGGAGAAATAATTTTGCTATGAGTAGTGGCCCCTACAAGGCAGGGAGTGGTGCACCCTAATTTCTTTCGCTAAGTGTGGCCAAGACCGTCAAATCTTTTTGCAGGCTGAGCTGAAAGCTGTCAGAATGGCTTACAGTGCTGTGAAGTGCTGTAATTGCTGCTTACTTCAGGGACAGATGTTGATGCCGAGAAATCTGCTATGTTTGACAATCACAGCTAGATCATAGATTTGGGAGACTACAGCCCTTTCTCCTAGCTTCTGTGGCTGTCATTTTTAAGCCTGTAGCACAAATTAGTCATACATGCTGCTGCTGCCACTTACTGCTACATGGCATGATGCTACCAACCCCACATCTCACATTTTACTCACATTGCTTGCATTGATTAGATGGGGAATTCTGCTTAGGTTATAGATGAGGCCTGTTTAGCATCCAAAGAGAGTTGTCATTGACTTCAGTGGATGCTGGGGTCAGGTTTTATGTAACTTAGAACTATGGCTGCTGGTAGTATAAAAGGAATTCAGCCTGCAGGCTGAAAATGATCAGGAGATTTGTATGGGCTGGTGAAAAACATGTCCTAAACTAATTTTTCATACCTCTTGTTGTACTGGGTGTGATTAGTGCTTCTTAAGAGCACTAGATCCATTTCTGGTAGTTAGGAACATTCTGTTGTACATGTGTTCTCATTTTGAGTTCAAGGGAATTGAGCCTGTGTTTTCTGTCCAAATGGTGTTACTATGGGCCCATGAAATATCTGAGATTGAGCTGGGAATAGGTGCTCTCAATTCCCATTAAAATATTCTACTTTTATGTGTAGTACTTAATACTTCTCCTAAGAGAAAAAACACAGCTGAGGAGGACTCAGTTGTGGAAGTCAGGTTCTGGCTTTTTGCCTACCACTGCCTTCTCCACTTTTTCCTCCTTCCTTTCTGCAGGGATCAGTCTCAAATTCATATTCTCACATTTGTATTTGGATGCTCTTTTGGAATCGCCCTGGAGAAGACACAGTTAAGTGTGCTGTTACTTGAATAAAGATCTTGGTCTCAAACACTGAATATCAGTGTTCATCTACTGAGCAGCCTCTGACCTGTTATGTATATAAAGGTAAAACCTACTCAGCCTGTTCAATGGTCTGAGATGGTAAGACTAAAATTGTCTAGGAAACCAACTAGATGACAGCTCCAGACATAAGTGAAGAAGCACCTGGGAAAAGGCTGGATGTAGCTCACGTGACATTTCATAGCTTATGCCAGCAGTTGCCATGTCAGGAGGGCAGCCAGCGCAGGCACAGGGAGGCCGGAAGTTGTATTGACTTCAGCACAGCCGAGTGAGCCTGGAGGAGAAATTCAAAATACAAGATGAAGGGTAGTCCCAGTGTGAGTGCAGGAAGGAACTGGTAACATCCTGATGCTATTAGGGGAGGGAAGATGAAGGTGTGAGTTGATGTGATTAAGCCAGCAAAATTTAGAGAAATTATAGATCAAAGGCTTGTTTTTCAGATTTGCTGGAAGGTCTTTAAGAGAAATAGGGAAGTTACCTGTATTGCTGAACTGCTTTAATGCTGATGAAAGCCTTTGGGTGGGAATTATGTGTCAGCCCTGATGGATAGTGTGAAAGGAAACTTGCTGGAGACCTAGGTGTGAAGCTGTTGGGCCTAGCTGCCCAAGGCATTCTAGGATGGGCAATGTGTCCAGATGTACTCGCTGTATTTATTGCAATTTTGGCTATTTTTCTTAAGTGACTTTTTATGTTTGTTCTGTGGAGATTTTTACTTTCTCAACTGAGAAAATTTCATTTCAAACTACAGGAAATTCATTAAAAATGCATTGAAGTATTTTCTTTTTCAGATGACAAGAAGCTGAATAAAAAGCTACTCTGACGTGTCGTTCACAGCATGGGAAAGCTTGCCAAAACAACACAAACAACTTGGGGCTCCCTGGTCTTTTATCTACTGGGGTTTTTTTTTGTTTTTTTTTTTTTTTTAATGATTGCAGATGGAGGTGTTCTTATATCCTTCCTTTACAAGGCTAATGATTAGAGCACTTGCCCATAAAAGATGTTGAAAGTCTTCTGCTTGTTTTACATCATGTATATAGGTGTCAGCTGCCAGCTGACATAAAAAACCTGTGTGTGTGTAATGTGGAGTAACCACAGCTAGTGGGCCATTACAGCAAAGGAAAAGACCTGTGGGGTCCCTTGAAGCATAGTAGAAGGTATTTTGCTTCAGGAGTCTGTCCAGGATCTGAAGTTGACGGGGGTGTATGATTCCACTGCTGGCTCAGGAGATAATTTCTTACATGTTTTTCACAGTGTTTCTGGACCCCTTGTTTGAGGAACCTATACCCACAGGATGCCTTAGCACCAGGTAATACTGTACATGGAGTTTGAATAGATGTGTTAGAATGCCTACAGATTTGGCCCTGAAGGGAACTGGACTCAGCTGGAGAGGCCCAAATGTTGTGGGTTGTGTGGGCACAGTTCCAGCGATAGGAAGACTATTCTTCCCCAGGGACACAACCATCCTTGGAGTTCCACCCCAGCTTTGTGACTGTGTCATAGTGGTGTTGATATGGGGCTCAAAGAGAGACTTTATAAGGGTAGAGGTTGGAAGTTAAATGGGCCTGATTATTTGCGTGAGTCTGGGCCTGTCTGAATGATTTTTGTTACTGCAATATACCAGCCTCTTTTTTCACCATGCATTTGACTTTGATTCCTTTATTTGTCCTCCTTAATAACAGTCTTTGCTTTTATGGAAATGAGTTACATCTATCAATTCAGACTGGAAGTTGTGCTTGTCGTTTTTTTTTTCATTTCCAGCTCCTCTAAACAGCATTGCATCTGTGTTATGTGATTCATTGTGAGCTATAAAGCACTGCAATGCTTTGGAGACACTGTGTAAGCTCTGCTTTGTACATTGACAGCTGAAGGTCAAGAAGGTGGGATGCCTTAGGAATGCAGAAACAGACCTCTACCAGATTCCCTGGCCGTCACAGGGAAAGAGGTATTTGAGATGTGTTTCCATCCTCTCCATGTGGCTCCAAGCCATGTCTGAGAATTGGCACAGCTGGCATTATTTTAAGGCCCTTTTATTATGTTTTTACTTCATCATGTAAGATTGCAATAAAGACCACCTTTGGAGAGAAAATGTGATAAATTCTACCCCTGAATTTGAGAAAGTGTTATAACTGTTTGTGAATGTAGCACACATGTAGGGTAATTGTTAAGTTTGCTTAATTTCTCTGACTGGAAGCCTCTTTTCCTATGATTTTAAGAGCCTGGGATCCTATCAGCATCTTGGGCTTTGATAATTTTCACATTCACCTAGATGAGCTAAATATTGTTGCTTCTGAATATATTTATTTATCAAACTCGTGACCACTTATATCACGGCATCTGTCAGATCTTTTTCAATCAGTTCTTACATAATGCGTGTTTTATCTTGCCTTTATTTCCGTAAGTTGTTGTCAATAAGCTGCATTGTAAAATATAAGCAATTAGTCTTCTCTGGGATATGAATAAAATCTCGTGAAAATAAATGGCCATCAGTTTGATACTGCAAGTGGTGAGGGGGAGAGAAGTTGGTTTAGTATATTCTGAAATTTTTTAAAAATACGTGTCTGTATGCTGAGAAAGGTCTGGAAAGAGCTTATCTCTAATGGATTGCTCAGTTCCCTGTCCGAGGTGTCTGGGGGCAAAGCCTGGTAAGTAGGTGTATCAAGGTGCTTAAAGCGAGAGCTGAGGGAATGAGCCTGAGCATTCTTTTGTGTCATGCAGCTTGATTTATTGTTACTTTATTCACATGAAAGTCAAATTCATTGAGTAAATTATACAGTGTGAGCATCTCTTACTTCTGTTATCATAGGAGCAGGGTGTGCTAAATGGAGCAAATCAACCAAATCATTACTTAATTCATTGTCATGGATTTTTTTCCCCTTGAGTATTCATTATGTCCTTGCAAATGCATTGTTGCATTTCCCCGTAACCATTATTTAGGTTTTTTTCACTATTTTGTTAATAGATATTACATTAATGTCTTTAAATTTGGATGAAATCACAAGTACTTAATTCAGGTTACAAATAGCTTTATGTTGCATTACTAATATGTTTATTTAAAGAGTTTTCTAGGGAAAGTTGTATAAAATAAAGCATTTTGCAAGAGTCATGAAGAAACTCACAAGAGAAGTCAGAAGACATTTCCTACTCTGTGTGTGCTGAAACTACGGGAGGGTGAGGTACGGATTCCAACAATACCCAAAGTACAGTGGCACAAGGCCACCAGATTTAATCTCACATCCTGGGGTTTTGGCCCTTTTCTTTGGTTTTGCTTTGTTTTGTTTTTGTTTAGGCTTTGTCCCATATACTGTTTCTGTCCTTCTTGGCTATTCAGTTCCTGCTTTTCTTTGTCCGGTGTTCCACCCCATTCTCTCTTTATAACTGATTCCCTCAACTAATCTAATAATTGAATTCAGTGGAACTTGAGGACATGCTCAAGTGCTCTCCTGAAGAGGGATGCTCTACTTAATCAGACTGAAATTGTCTGTGAAGTAAATAACATTTATTAAGAGTTTTCTGAGTTATGAATAAATGCAAGAACAATTTGTTGATGTTAATTTTGTCACAAAGTACTTTATTAATAAATTGTTCAGGCAACTAGATAAACTTCTCAGCTACCTGCTGAGAAATAACCCCACTTACACATTCATTTAGAAGCTTTTGCTGGCATCCCCCAGTGCAGTAGCTATACTCTGCAGTCCTGTGCTTGGACAGTGAAACTCCTCACTGTGTGGATCGCCAGGCCCAGAGATGGTGGTGAATGATATTACATCCAGCTGGCAGCTGGTTGCTAGTGGTGTTCCCCAGGGATCAGTGTTTTGACCAGTTCTGTAGAATATCTTTTGTGATGATTTGGGTGAGGGGATTGAGATCATTCTCAGTAAGTTCACAAACAACACCAAGCTGGAGTGTTGGTCTGCTGGAGGGCAGGAAGGCTCTGCAGAGGGATCTGGACAGGCTGGATCCATGGGCTGAGGCCAATTGTATGAGGTTCAACAATGCTAAGTGCTGGGTCCAGCACTTGGGTCACACCAACCCCAGGCTGGGGGTTGAGTGGCTGGAAAGTTGCTCAGCAGGAAAGGACATGGCGGGGCTGGTTGACAGCAGCTGAACATGACCCAGCGTGTGCCCAGGTGGCCAAGAAGGCCAATGGCATCCTGGCCTGGATCAGGAATAGTGTGGCCATGGAAGTGATTGTCCCCATGTATCCTTCAAGAAAGACGTTGAGGTGCTGGAGCGAGTCTGGAGATGGGCAAGCTGGTGAAGGGTCTGTAACATAAGAGGAATGGCTGAGGGAGCTGGAGTTGTTCAGCCTGGAGGAGGCTCAGGAGGGACCTAATTTCTCCCTACAGCTACCTGACAGGAGGTTGTAGTGAGGTGGGGATTAGTCTTTTTTGCCATGTCTCAAATGAAAAGATAAGAGGAAATGATGTTAAGTTGCACTAGGGGAGGTTCAGATTAGATATTGAAAAATTTTTCACTTACAGAGTGGTTGGACATAGAAGTAAGTTCCTCAGGTGGGTGGTGGAGTTGTTGTAACTGGAGCTGCTCAAGGGGCATCTGAATGTGACTCTTGGATTATGGATCCTGTGAAAGACATAATTTTATTTAATTTTTGATTTTGTTTCTTCTTGACTATGTCCATGATAGAAGTTAAGCACCTAAACTAGTCTTTGGGGTGGTTTTAGTTTCCGTCAGCTAGCCAAGTGGTTTCTGGACACAATTCAGGAGTTCCTGATGGGAGTTTTCTCAGTACATTGATGTCCTCACTGGAGGGCAAGAGGAGTAAATGACATCACTCTGTTCAGTACCAGCTGGCCTAAGCGGCAGGCACAAGTCCTGGGCAGATTTAACCTAGTAGCATAGGTGTACCAGGCTGCAGCGGGATGGAGGAGTCCTAGTGTTCCTTAAAGGACTGTGGAGGGATGCAGCAAACTGTTTTGTTGGAAGTAGAATTTTTAAAAGCAGTTGCAGAGGAATACCCCACAGGGTTATAATAATCCTAGCTGGAGGTCAAATTTAACTACCTTATTGGCACTGTGTGCCATCAATCCCTGTATTTTAAAATGGAATTACACATATTATAACAATTTGGTCCTTTACAAATGCTTTTCATTGTCTAGGAAATAAGCCTAACACAGTCCTTCAGTTTGGGATAAAGCTATTTAATGTTTCAGACATCTCAAATGATCTTGCTGGTGCTGTCACGTGAACTTCACAGCCTCTGACCACATCCAAGCAGTGCTATACAAACAATTCACCTGAGACATCCCACAGCATATTCCATCCAGACAAAGATGTGGTGATAGCTCCATGAATCATTAACCACATGGCTGATGTGCACATACTCTAGATAAACTCTGCACTCTTTGTAGTCTTCCAGGTCTGACAGCAAACAGTCCTTCTGACTCTTGCATGCTGGTGGCTGATTTNCACATTCATTTAGAAGCTTTTGCTGGCATCCCCCAGTGCAGTAGCTATACTCTGCAGTCCTGTGCTTGGACAGTGAAACTCCTCACTGTGTGGATCGCCAGGCCCAGAGATGGTGGTGAATGATATTACATCCAGCTGGCAGCTGGTTGCTAGTGGTGTTCCCCAGGGATCAGTGTTTTGACCAGTTCTGTAGAATATCTTTTGTGATGATTTGGGTGAGGGGATTGAGATCATTCTCAGTAAGTTCACAAACAACACCAAGCTGGAGTGTTGGTCTGCTGGAGGGCAGGAAGGCTCTGCAGAGGGATCTGGACAGGCTGGATCCATGGGCTGAGGCCAATTGTATGAGGTTCAACAATGCTAAGTGCTGGGTCCAGCACTTGGGTCACACCAACCCCAGGCTGGGGGTTGAGTGGCTGGAAAGTTGCTCAGCAGGAAAGGACATGGCGGGGCTGGTTGACAGCAGCTGAACATGACCCAGCGTGTGCCCAGGTGGCCAAGAAGGCCAATGGCATCCTGGCCTGGATCAGGAATAGTGTGGCCATGGAAGTGATTGTCCCCATGTATCCTTCAAGAAAGACGTTGAGGTGCTGGAGCGAGTCTGGAGATGGGCAAGCTGGTGAAGGGTCTGTAACATAAGAGGAATGGCTGAGGGAGCTGGAGTTGTTCAGCCTGGAGGAGGCTCAGGAGGGACCTAATTTCTCCCTACAGCTACCTGACAGGAGGTTGTAGTGAGGTGGGGATTAGTCTTTTTTGCCATGTCTCAAATGAAAAGATAAGAGGAAATGATGTTAAGTTGCACTAGGGGAGGTTCAGATTAGATATTGAAAAATTTTTCACTTACAGAGTGGTTGGACATAGAAGTAAGTTCCTCAGGTGGGTGGTGGAGTTGTTGTAACTGGAGCTGCTCAAGGGGCATCTGAATGTGACTCTTGGATTATGGATCCTGTGAAAGACATAATTTTATTTAATTTTTGATTTTGTTTCTTCTTGACTATGTCCATGATAGAAGTTAAGCACCTAAACTAGTCTTTGGGGTGGTTTTAGTTTCCGTCAGCTAGCCAAGTGGTTTCTGGACACAATTCAGGAGTTCCTGATGGGAGTTTTCTCAGTACATTGATGTCCTCACTGGAGGGCAAGAGGAGTAAATGACATCACTCTGTTCAGTACCAGCTGGCCTAAGCGGCAGGCACAAGTCCTGGGCAGATTTAACCTAGTAGCATAGGTGTACCAGGCTGCAGCGGGATGGAGGAGTCCTAGTGTTCCTTAAAGGACTGTGGAGGGATGCAGCAAACTGTTTTGTTGGAAGTAGAATTTTTAAAAGCAGTTGCAGAGGAATACCCCACAGGGTTATAATAATCCTAGCTGGAGGTCAAATTTAACTACCTTATTGGCACTGTGTGCCATCAATCCCTGTATTTTAAAATGGAATTACACATATTATAACAATTTGGTCCTTTACAAATGCTTTTCATTGTCTAGGAAATAAGCCTAACACAGTCCTTCAGTTTGGGATAAAGCTATTTAATGTTTCAGACATCTCAAATGATCTTGCTGGTGCTGTCACGTGAACTTCACAGCCTCTGACCACATCCAAGCAGTGCTATACAAACAATTCACCTGAGACATCCCACAGCATATTCCATCCAGACAAAGATGTGGTGATAGCTCCATGAATCATTAACCACATGGCTGATGTGCACATACTCTAGATAAACTCTGCACTCTTTGTAGTCTTCCAGGTCTGACAGCAAACAGTCCTTCTGACTCTTGCATGCTGGTGGCTGATTTTGCTGCCTTCTTGCAGATCATTTGAGTCCATGTCATTGTCATTAAACATAAAGGAAGCACTGGAGTTCTTTGAAGCCGAAATGTGTCATAGAGCTTACTTTGACCAAGAGCGATGTCATAAAAATGACATTATCATAGATCTTTTGCTTTCTTTGGTGTTAAATTAAGCTTTTAAAAACAAGAGTAATTGAAAGAGAAATCTTTAAAACACCTAAGTTTACAAGTCAATAAAAGAAATATTTTCAAATTTTCAATGATAAACTTAGAAATTTTGTCTAGTTCTGACGGAAAAAGACAGATTAATATAGCAGCCAAGTAGGGATATGCATGCCCCATTTTAATGCACTTGATCTAACGAAAGAGTTTCAAGTGAGGGGTTGCATCAGCTTGCAGACTTGTAAGTGATAGAGAAATACAGCATTTTAATGTAAGAAAAGGAAGATGATCGAATCAAGGACAAATCTTGTTTTACTTTGCTAGCTNGCCAAGAAGGCCAATGGCATCCTGGCCTGGATCAGGAATAGTGTGGCCATGGAAGTGATTGTCCCCATGTATCCTTCAAGAAAGACGTTGAGGTGCTGGAGCGAGTCTGGAGATGGGCAAGCTGGTGAAGGGTCTGTAACATAAGAGGAATGGCTGAGGGAGCTGGAGTTGTTCAGCCTGGAGGAGGCTCAGGAGGGACCTAATTTCTCCCTACAGCTACCTGACAGGAGGTTGTAGTGAGGTGGGGATTAGTCTTTTTTGCCATGTCTCAAATGAAAAGATAAGAGGAAATGATGTTAAGTTGCACTAGGGGAGGTTCAGATTAGATATTGAAAAATTTTTCACTTACAGAGTGGTTGGACATAGAAGTAAGTTCCTCAGGTGGGTGGTGGAGTTGTTGTAACTGGAGCTGCTCAAGGGGCATCTGAATGTGACTCTTGGATTATGGATCCTGTGAAAGACATAATTTTATTTAATTTTTGATTTTGTTTCTTCTTGACTATGTCCATGATAGAAGTTAAGCACCTAAACTAGTCTTTGGGGTGGTTTTAGTTTCCGTCAGCTAGCCAAGTGGTTTCTGGACACAATTCAGGAGTTCCTGATGGGAGTTTTCTCAGTACATTGATGTCCTCACTGGAGGGCAAGAGGAGTAAATGACATCACTCTGTTCAGTACCAGCTGGCCTAAGCGGCAGGCACAAGTCCTGGGCAGATTTAACCTAGTAGCATAGGTGTACCAGGCTGCAGCGGGATGGAGGAGTCCTAGTGTTCCTTAAAGGACTGTGGAGGGATGCAGCAAACTGTTTTGTTGGAAGTAGAATTTTTAAAAGCAGTTGCAGAGGAATACCCCACAGGGTTATAATAATCCTAGCTGGAGGTCAAATTTAACTACCTTATTGGCACTGTGTGCCATCAATCCCTGTATTTTAAAATGGAATTACACATATTATAACAATTTGGTCCTTTACAAATGCTTTTCATTGTCTAGGAAATAAGCCTAACACAGTCCTTCAGTTTGGGATAAAGCTATTTAATGTTTCAGACATCTCAAATGATCTTGCTGGTGCTGTCACGTGAACTTCACAGCCTCTGACCACATCCAAGCAGTGCTATACAAACAATTCACCTGAGACATCCCACAGCATATTCCATCCAGACAAAGATGTGGTGATAGCTCCATGAATCATTAACCACATGGCTGATGTGCACATACTCTAGATAAACTCTGCACTCTTTGTAGTCTTCCAGGTCTGACAGCAAACAGTCCTTCTGACTCTTGCATGCTGGTGGCTGATTTTGCTGCCTTCTTGCAGATCATTTGAGTCCATGTCATTGTCATTAAACATAAAGGAAGCACTGGAGTTCTTTGAAGCCGAAATGTGTCATAGAGCTTACTTTGACCAAGAGCGATGTCATAAAAATGACATTATCATAGATCTTTTGCTTTCTTTGGTGTTAAATTAAGCTTTTAAAAACAAGAGTAATTGAAAGAGAAATCTTTAAAACACCTAAGTTTACAAGTCAATAAAAGAAATATTTTCAAATTTTCAATGATAAACTTAGAAATTTTGTCTAGTTCTGACGGAAAAAGACAGATTAATATAGCAGCCAAGTAGGGATATGCATGCCCCATTTTAATGCACTTGATCTAACGAAAGAGTTTCAAGTGAGGGGTTGCATCAGCTTGCAGACTTGTAAGTGATAGAGAAATACAGCATTTTAATGTAAGAAAAGGAAGATGATCGAATCAAGGACAAATCTTGTTTTACTTTGCTAGCTCTCTGCACAGGTCTATGACCCTGTACTACAGATACAATAAGGATATGTGCCCTGCTTGCCTTGAAGTGCAATGGGAGAATGGGAGAATTCAGGTACATAAGAATGATTCCTGACCCAGGTGAAGAGCTTGTGGGTAGCTCTGTGTTTTCTTTCTCTCTGACAGGCACTGGGTCTGATTTGCAGTCTTAAGCAATAAGATTGTTTAAATCACCATGATCTATATGGTCTTTATCACCTGTAAAGAAATGATTTTTAAAAAAATTTAATTTTATTTAAATAGTGTGGTATTGCCACACTGAACCAAAGTTTAGGCACGTAAGTAGTGATTTTACAGAAGTGTAAGGCTCATATGCTTGACTGAGTCAAAAGCTCAGGTAAATGTAGGGCTAAACCTGTACAAACAATACATATTTATAGATCAATTGCCAGACTTTTGACCTGCACAGAACTATTCAATAAAATGACATTGATTCCAGCAACTCTATATTTAAAGACTAATTCCAGAGAAGTATCAGACATAAAACTTAGGAGAAGTTTGATGTTTTGAGGATTTCACCCTATGGGTATATCTAAGGTATAGGGTACAGCATGTATCAATACCTGCTATTAATAATAGGAGAGAATTGAAGTTAGGAGAAGTTACTGATAAATGTAGAATGATATTTTGGCTAAATTGTGTCACTCTTAGATAAGGCTGTAGAAAAGAAATAATCAGGTTTAATAGCAAAGAAATTAGCAATGGAGAAATAGTGTGTCTTGGTAAGTCAAACTTGCAGAGAATCTTCTATATACAAGAAAATGTTTAGAACTATGGATCTAATAAAATTACAAAATTATCAAGAAATGTGATGCAATATGAAAAAGTGTGGCCAAAAGAACTACCTCAGCTGGAGCAAATGTTTCCTAGCTTGAATTGAATAGCAAGCATATCTATAACATACTATTGCAGCAGACTGAAAAATATGTTAGATGCCATCTGGAAAGTTGCAGTGATTGCACTTTTTAAAAATTTCCTTCTAACAAGAAGCAATTTTGCAATCTCAGCTGTGGCAGAAATTATCAAGATGAAATGCTTCTTTACCTTTACTTAAATGATACATTATGCAAATTGAAAACAGCAATTTAGGGAAACAATTACATAAAGTGAATAGCTTTTATGATCCTCAAACAGGAAATTGTAAGGGATAAAAAAAGCAAACCCTAAATACTCTTGACTTCAAGTTAGTACAGGAAAAGAAGCTCTATACCTTTCTTCATTTCAGGAATTGCAATTGCCAGTATAGACAGTCCTTGTAAAACATCCCTGTTGAAGACCTTTAAACAGATAAGAACAAGTAAGTGAAGTAATACATCTGATGAAAACTTTAAATGTGGACATAGTACCACTGGAGAGATATAGGGGTAGTAAACAATTTACTTGCAGGGTAGAACTGAAAGTAGATTCTTACTCTGACCTAAAGTCCTGCACCCCTTCACATTTATCAGCTTTTATGGGATTCATGGCTCTTTGCTAGTGGTGTCAAACAGCCCAGAGCTTGCTGACCCATGTCTGTCAGTGAGTGGTTTTTACTAATAATTTATTTATGTCAGGCTTTAAAACTGAGAAGATGGTCAGTGTCTCTATGTCTGTGAAAAAACAGAGACATTCTTGTGATGACAGTACTGTGTCCCACTTCACTAATTCATCCCCACTGTGTATTTCAGTGATTTTAATGATGTGTTTCCATCTTTTTGACTTTATGTGCTTTTTTGATTATCTGCATGTAGAAGATTACCCTTTAGTCTTTATTTTGTTTGGCAACTCAAACTCACGGATTGACACTCAAGCAGTGAGGGATACCTTTGACATTGGGAAAAATCTAGCTGCTATTGTATTCAAGCACAGGACTGTCTATGGGGTTTTTTTGAGTCTTTGTTATTGCTTTTTCTTTTTAAAAAGCCTGTATCAGAAATGTTTTAATACTGTTGGTCCTGCCTTGAATATGTGTCTGGATTAGCTGGTCTCTTATGGTCCATACATCAAGAAAAATAAGGTGTATTTCCTTTATTCAGGAAAAAAAAATTAAGCAAGTGTGGCTTTTTAAAATTATTATTTTGATTCGTATTTTTGTGGCTATAACTCCTTGTGTTTCTTAAGAGTTTGCATCTTTATTATAAGGTCTCCTGCAACAGTCTTTGTCACATAGAGTAATTTGGTGGCTGACAGTTTATCTGCCTGGTTTTTTCTAATCCCATTCAAACTCCTGGTCTATATATTCATTTTTCTTAGGTAAAAATACAGAGGTTACATTTGTATGTAAAATGATCAAAATATCAATTTTTTAAAAATAAAAATGTAGTTTTTACAAAAGCTTCTCTTGGACTATGATGTTCTCAGTATTGCTTTTAGTTTTTAGCTGTGCTGCAGCTCAGCTTTACCTTGTTGAATTGGCATGTATAATGTAGTGCAAGTGGTGAGATCAAAACTGTGTGTCACCTAGGCAATTCCAGTTATGTCCTATCTTATTTTCTGATGGTGCAGCTAAAAGGTCCTGCTCTTCTCTTTTTTGCCAGCCCTCCACCTGCACAACTTTCTGAATAAGTATTTTGGCAGAGCAGTGATGGAATGGGCTGTGGTGCAAGGCAGATGTGATGTCAAAGAAGCAAAAGTTGCAGATGACCTAATTGAAGCCATGTGTGACAGTAAAAAGTGGAATATCAATAACATGAATGCTTCAGAATGGGGAATTAACCTGCACCTTGTTAGCTTAAAAAAGGGTAGCTGTGATGTACTGGAGTCATGGCTGTTAATTACCTGCTGTCATCACTACTGATATCACTGTATATTGGGATAAGGGACAAGAAGAGGTTGGGTGCATTAGTATCATGTACTCTTGGAAATACATTTAATTGGTGCAAAAATGTTATATACTTTTAGTTAGGATGTGTTTATTATTTTATACTGTTATTATTTAGGGTTGTGTTTGTGTTTTCTTTATTTAGGGTTAGGTGTTAGATCTTAATTGCCAATGAAAGTAGAGTTTACTAGATAGATAGTTGTTTGCCTGTGGTCATATGTTCTTCTGGCTTCCTTCTGTTTTCTAATATTATAATTCACTGTTGAACATATGGTTGAACATAAATTTGTATCAAGAGATAATGTGGTAAGCACTGAAAATGTGAAAAAAGTTGTAATAATACAAAACATCCTGAGATTAAACTGACGTGTCAGTTCTCTTCAAATTTTGTGAAAACAAAAGTAGGTCTGTAATTGATGTCCAGTTCTCAGACTAAACTATGAGATACAATGAATGAAGGAAGCTGAGCTGAGGATGAATGGAAATAAGAAGCTCAGAAGCTGATTTGGAGGTGTTGTCTGGGATTTACTTAAGGAAAGAAAGAAAAGATCAGGAAATTTGGCATTCAAATATTGTATAAAAGATGTCTGTATCTTTCTAAATTAATAAAGCTCTCAGGTTTTTGGAAGGTATTTATATTGCCTTCAAGCAGCCAAAGAAAGGCTCAAGATTTAAATTAAATGCCTTAGATATCAGAAAATGAGTAGGTAAAGAAAATTACAGTCAACCTCAGTTAGACACTCGGAGTTAAAACAAAGGGCCCTTTGCTCAGTAAATAAAGAGGATATAATGGCATTTATTGTATAAAAATAATATTAGGATGGAGAAATATTACACAGCAACAATCTAACAACAATAATAGAAGATTGTACTGAAATAATATACAAATACATGAGTAAAGTCATGAGAATTAAGTGTCTACCCATCAGGGACTGAAATAACAGTCTATTGAATAGGAGAACTTTGATTTCTGAGTCAAAACTTGTGGGTGATGATAATGGAGAAAGCATGATTAAGGATGCTGTGACAGCTCAGTGGAAAAAGAAGCAAGCAAAGTAGCTTCATGCAAATTAGAGGCAGGTAAAAAATAAAGGAGACATTTGCAAGAATATTGAAGACACTAATAAAATCAACATATAAATGATAAGACGAATAATGAATTGGTTTGGCTAAAACTAATCAGGTGTTAAAAAGATTAACTAAATGGACAAGAGTAAGAAGGAAAGGAAATGAGAAAATAGATCCATTGAGTTTTAAGAAGCTAATGGGACAGAAAAAAATAGCTGGGAATTCAGAATATCTTAAAAAGAAAATAAAGATGTTGAACTCCAAAAACCCCCAGCTCTCAATTAAAATCAGCTTTTCTCATTTGTCTTTCCAAGAGAAAAATTACGTAGATGGGAACATGATATTTTTAATTTTTAAATTAGTTTAGAGGCTGTATTCAATAAAATGTTAAAGACATATACACTTAGAATTGAATGTACAGGTATTTTTGCTTGTATATTTACTACTTCTGAGTGCAAAGCTGTGTAGTTGCACTAGGATCATGTTGTACTTGCCCTGAAAGCTCTGCATGTTGCAAAGGTGATCTGTTGCTGGAAAGCTTCCCCCTGGCACATGTTTCAATGCAAGTAGCATTCACAAAGTGTCTGGTCCTGAGTCAATTATGGACATTATGAAACCTGTTAAAACAGTCTCTGTTCAAGACTTTGGTGGATGAATTACTAATTTGGCATCCTCTTGAGACTTGGGTGGGAGCTGGATGCTGAATTAGGCAGGACATGCAGAAGAGTATAAGGCTGTCAGTGAGAATTTTGGGTGCTGTCAAAGGGATTTGAGTACTTCCACAGTTTGAAGGTTGCTGAATGCAATTTTGTGGGGAAAAATTGGGTTGGATAAGTCCTGCTGTGGGGCCTGCCTACCTCTTCTATATAACATGTAGCCGTTAGCTCAGATTGGTAATTTTCAACACATAAAGAGCTGTTGACCTGAGCTTGTAGCATTCACTTAAAAAACCAACCAATTGGATTCATTGTAAGCTCTTTCAGCACACTTCATTTCATTAGTGAAGGATATCTGGTAGGAGATTTGATCAATTTGGGGCCCTGAGGAACATAATTACTTTAACACCAATGTCTGCCATGTAGCTGTAACCCCAGAGATCCTGTCTCGATCTTGTTTGGTAAGGTACACAGGAAGAGATAGACTTTGACCCAAAGACCTTATGGGCTTTTCACTCTTTATTTGCTTTTATGTTATTTCGTTTTTCTACATTCTTCTATAGCATATTTCTCATCCTGTATTTTCAGTTCTGTGCAGAGATTTTCCCCTCTGCAGTGCCAATCCTTTATCTTTCAATGTGTGTCTCTAGTGCTCTCATCAGTCTGTTCACTCACTCGTTTCTGTGCTGTTTTCCCCCTTACAGTCTAGTGAGATGTAAGCTGATCACAGAAATCTTTATGTTCCTTTGTTCGAAGCACCTCGGCACAGTTCTTAGTTTCTTCTTTCTGCCTGACAATTGTGTTCTTGGCTTTGTCATCCCAGTCAGTGGGAGTACAAGAGCTGGCAACATCCTGGCATCCTTTTTGAGCGCATGCACTGGATAGTTTTGTTGAATGCTGTTCTGTCACGATGTTCAAAGCAAACATCTACTGCAATGCAGCTGTTTGAGCTGTGCCTGCACTTGGTACTATTTTTGTTTGCAGTTCAACACATTTTCCTAAACCTCTTTTAGTAAACTCAGATACATGCTGCAGGCTGATAGCTGTTCAGAGAAAAGCGTAATCCCTAGGAGCTGCCTGCCTTGGCAAACATGTACATGCTTTTCAATATGTCAACAGGCAATTATTCTAGCAGTGTTTATTCCCTCAATTCCCTCAACTCGGCCCAACAATTGAATATATTTTTCATTTGCCCTCACTTAAGAAGATCAGATGAATGTCCAGAATTGTGAATTTAACGTCTGTGGATTTGTGCAGTCCCAACTCAGATGATTTAGTTATTCAGCCTTTTACACTCTTTTAGAGTTATATTAGAATACTTATATTTCAGGACCCATATCATGCAATTGATAGTCACATGATTAATCACATGATTAGTCCCATATTTTCAAAACCCAGATATTGACATTCCGGAGAGAGTCTTCATTAGCTTTTTTTTCCAACTTCCCTGCCACAGTGCATTCCTGCCTCAGTAAAACAGTTTACCTCCACATCATCTGGAGAAAAGCTAACTCTCTGCTGTTTCTCCCAGTCAAGATAATTTCAGATTATAAGATCTTGCCTTATGCATGCCCAGGGCCTCAGTTGTAATCATCCTTCAAAGCTGCAGTTTATTCAGTAATTAACTTGTTACTGTATGGCTCATGCAGTCTACAAGTGGTTCAGATCTTTATGCAAAACGGTCTGCTGATTTGAGAATGGCTTAAAATATTTTTCTTTGGGAATTTAAATCTTTTTTTAATTAAAATAGTGAAGAAAGTGGAAGCTGCTTTTCATGTCTTAGCTAATTTAGAAACATTAGAGTCCTCCACCTCTTTCAAAGAATGAGACCTGCTACAATGGAGTTTTTCTTCACATCATGTCTGGAATTCTTTTTCTGAAGAAAAGTAGCTGTTACAGTGCTTAAAATACTTTGATAGTGTGATCACAAATATATACTGCTGTCTGGCATAGAATGATAGCATGTTTGAGATCTGGATTTATTCTCTTCAGTTGTCTGTTAGTGATGGGGGCTATCATTTGAATCTTTGACAGAATTTATATTGCATATATAGGTAACTAACTATAACATCTATTTTGAAATTTACATCTGATATCTGTACTAAGATTTTATTGCTATTTAACCAAGTACTGTAATACTGGTATAGCTTTCTTTTGGGAGCTTTAGAACATTGTGGATTTCCTTTCCCTCCCTCCTATTATAGGAACATCTCATTTGCAGCTGATGAGAAATTGTGGGAGCTAAGACTTCATCAAGATGCAGTTCCAAGGCCCTGACATGCTTCATCCTTTTCCTCCACACTAAGTTGTATTTTCTACTTATTACAGCTGTTTCCTCCACTTAGTCCCCTTTGCACAAGGTGCTTTGCTGTGTGTTTTGCTGGGGACCATGTGGGCAGATGCGGATCATGAGAGGGGAAGATGTGAGCAATTCACAAAGTGCAGTGGTCCTTTGACAAACAACACAAGCAGAACATCCTGCTGGCCAATATGAGGAAGCCCAGCTGATGGGAAACAGCTCACAAGTTCAAAAAGTTCTTCTTCAAGAAGAGGACAATACTGCAGAAGAAAGAGAGATTCAGGGTTTTCATTTTATCAACTCATAGAATGATAGAATATCCTGAGTTGGAAGGGACCCACAAGGATCATTGAGTCCAGCTCCTGGCCCTTCACAGGACAGCCCCAAGAATCACACCATGTGCCCAAGAACATTGTCCGAAAGCTTCTTCCAACAACCCTCTGGGTCAAAAACCTTTTCCTGATATCCAGTGTAAACCTCCCCTGACACAACTTCAGTCCATTCCCTTGGGCCCTGTCACTGGTCATCAGAGAGAAGAGATTGGTACCTGCCCCTCCGCTTCTCCTCATGAGGATGTTGAAAAACACAATGAGGTCCCCCTTCAAACTCCTCCAGGCTTAACAAGCCAAGTGACCTCAGCCTCTCCTCATACAGCTTTCCCTTCTGACCCTTCACCATCTTTGTAGCCCTTCTTTGGACACTCCCTAATAACTTTCTACCTTTCTCATATTGTGGTGCCCAAAACTGCCCCCAGGACTTGCGGTGAGGTGTCCCCAGTGCAGAGCAGAGCGGGACAATCCCCTCCCTTGCCTGGCTGGCAATGCTGGACCTGATGCACCCCAAGACACAGTTGCCCCTCCTGGCTGCCAGGGCACTGCTGACTCAGATTCCACTTGTCATTGACCAGGACCCCCTTTAAGTGGTGTTGCTCTCCACCATCTCATTCCCCAGTCTGTCCATACATCCAGGGTTGCCCCATCCCAGGTACAGAATCCAGCACTTGTCTTTTTTAAATTTCATATGGTTGGTGATTGTCCATCTCTCTAATTCCAAAGGAGATTTTTTTTTTTGAGGGGGAAAGAGGGATGAACGGGGAAAAGGGGAATGTTTCTATTTTAGAGTCTGGAGTGCCCTGTGCTCCCACCTAAAGAAGGGCAAATTATTTTCTCGTGGTGACTTTAACTAAATGGAGTTGACTGGATCCCTTGCTTTTGGTGCAAAGTGAGATAATTGGGGATTTTAAAATTAAAGGAGTTGTGGTACTTACTGAGCTGACTGGAAGGAGGCAAGGACAACACATCCCTATTGCCACATCCTTTCTTTCCGTGTGGTTACCACAGGCAATATACTGGCATTATCCCCTTGGTGGGAAGAAATGTTGAAGAAGGAACAGTGGAGAAAGGACCTGGGCCAGGAGCCTTACATAATCCAAGCCTGAGCACATGGAGAGTCTCTTTGCCAGGAGAATTTCTGCCTAACAACTTTGAGGTAACACTACTGCAACAGCAGCATGGCACTTTTGAATGTGGCTATTTCGATAGATTTGACTGTATTGGTAAATCTCTTGTAGCTCATATATAAGAACACAAACATCTAGTTTGTCTCTTTGTTTTTCCCTTAGTATTCACAGTTTGCTCTGGGCACTTGCAGCATTTAGGAAGAATATCAGTCTGATTTGTTGCCTGTAAGAGAGTCTAATTAAAACAAGAGAGCAGGATGGGAACTGATGACACATAGTGCAGCTGAGCTGCTCCCAAAGCTGAACATGGCAGCTGTGGTTTTCGTCATTTGCAGAGCCTCAGCCAACACGTTGGCCCACAGAGTTAAAATAAATGTCTAATTATGTTGTTTAATTATTTCAGTTCCAAATTCCTGCTTGAAAAGTATTGCAAAAGATGTGAGAGAAGCACTCAGTGTGCCATTATCATGACTGTGGCTTGCCAGTAAATCAGAAATCACGATGCTTTCTCTTAGTCAGGTTCCTCCCTTCCCTGTGCCTGTGGTCAGGCTGCAGAGGAAGGACTGTGTGTGCTTGAACCAGTCTCCAGCCCTCTCCCCTCCCCTGTCACTTGGCACTGACTCACAGCACTGTTTTTCAACATGATGCTAATTAGCTGCTTGAGTAGTGAGATACTGTGAACTCTTGAGAGAAAAGACAGAAAAAGACTTCAAAGATGTTTACCATTTTTCCTTATTTTTTCTTAAATTATATTGTGACAGTAATAAAAATATTTCTTAGCACTGCTGCCTGGATCCAGCAACTTCTTGTATGCAGGAAGACATTGTTCCAGGTTATTGTGGGGTGAGGAGGTTATGACTTTCTTCTTTGCTTTCCATGGAGTAGTTATTCAGTGGGCCAAAGAGAGGGAGCAAATATGGATTGCTGTGTTAAATCTGGCAGCTATAATTGGACAGGGTGGTACTAGTGTGCCAAGTAGTGGAAAATTGATGCAGCAGGAGAGACTGAGACTCCTGCATCAGAGCAATGTCTTGGGAGGTCTTGTTAGGTCTAAGTCCAGTTTGGGGCATTGACACATTTTCATGCACAGCTTAAGGAAAAACTCTTGATTGAAGTGATGAGGACCATTAAGTTCTTCAGAATCTCTGTGGTTTTAGCCCATATCCACAAAATTACTTGCCAGTAAATTGGTTGATACTATCTAGATTAATGAGTCCACTCTCTTTGGACACAGGCTGTCTATCAGTTAAGCTTTTTGTGAACCAAATGCTCATCTAAATTGTCTTTATCCAGAACCCTGGAAATAAAGTGACGTTTTACACACAAATGGTTCCCATTGGTCATGCATGTTTAATTAATGGTGGCCCACTTCTGCTGTAATGTGTTATTCTTAATTGTGCCATTCTTCAAATAGCTTAGTAAAAGATGAATGTTGAATATATTGTCAAAAAGTAGGGGAAGATGTCTTTTAGAAAGACTTCTCTTTTTCATCTGAGCCTATTTGTCTTTTATTTTCCTGATATTAAAGGTCTTCCCCAGTCTGGAAAATTCTGCACAACATATAACTAATGTAGTCAGTGCCCCACTTGCAATTAATTTGCATGATCAAGGAGACCTGTGAACTGCTCAGGGAACACTTTGAGTCAACAGTTTGCATTCATCAGACTCATGATTAACACAAAAATAAATTGTGACTGTAGGTGATAGACTTGGTTAGTTATCTTGAGATCATTGTTTTGTTCTCCAACAAACTGAATTTCACATTTCTCATAACTACACCGAGGCCTCTTTGTTTTTACACAGAACAAATAAGAGAGGAAAATGAAAGCTAGAGCTCCAAGAAGTCAAGTCTTTTCTGTATCCAATGTTTTGGCTTATTTTGATAGATGACCATTTTGCACTCCAAAGGGATTTACTGTAATAACAGCCATTAACTATTGCAAAGAGAAACTGGCTGAAGAGAAGAAAGATTTGTCTCCAGAGTTTAGCGACAGTTTGCTGCCGATGTCTCTTCAGCTAAGGGAATATTGGTACTACAAACAATGACTGCACACTGCAGTCAACTGGAAAGCCAACTGATTTCTTAATACTTCTTTTCGAGCATGTGGTCAGCCAGTGATATTCTCCTTTTCCAGTCAAGGTATTCTGATTTTAATTCTGTTTTCTCTCCAAATCGATGCTTTTTGTAATTAGAAAATTACAAAAATACCTTCTGGAAAGTCTACATAGAAGGAAAAGGAGGTTTAATTTCTTTTGTTCTAGTCTGATCCTGTGAGGAGTTCAAATGTGATGACTGCATAGAAATCTTGGTGCTCATCTGATAATGGTAGGAATTTAAATGAGAGATTTTTATTTCTCTTAACCTGGAGATAGCATAAATTACAATTTGACAAAAGGCACAAAATGGAGCAAAATTGAATTAAGTTTTTTCAGCTGCCCTTGGGTCTCTAAACCTTGACAGTCCCTTTCCTTATTTCTCTTTTTGCATGTGCACTTCTGAGTAGTATTTTATTCTCATGTATTTCAGGATTTATTTGTGTCTATTTGTTTAAACTGTGCAATCCATGAATATGTAGATTGTTGTTAGCCCTTATCCAGATACCAGCCACAATTCCTTTTTATCTTCACCATTATTTTCATATAACTCAAAGTAAATCTAAAATAGTATTTTATTTTCTGCGCCTTTTAACATTACTCTTCTACAAAAGAAGTGAAAACTGCTCTTATATTTTTTTGATGAGGTAGAATTAGTTAAGGGATATTAAAATATACCATGGTAGCTCCTGCTCACTAAAATCCCTGATCTGATCCCAGGTCATAAGAAGTTGAAGGGGTCCAAAATCAATATTAACTGTAGCTTTCCAAATGTGAATTTTCTCCTGAGCATGCAAAGGAAGGTCATTAATCAACACACCCCATGCTGGACCTCTGCTGGTGTGACCACATCTTGGTTGGTGAGGATGCACCTTGCTGCTTCTGAAGGCTTATGCTTACCACTGCCAGCTGCAAAGCATGAGGACTTTACAGCCAACGTGAGGCCGGTGTGGCGGGATGTGATGGTGCAATACATAACTGCTGCTCGAAAGAGAGGGTGTGTGCCAGGTTCCAGCTCACCTCTCTGCTCTATGAAGATGCGTTGCTTATCAGATGCAATGAGCATGAGGCCTCTAGACCTGAGATGTCATTGTGCCACAGGGCCCAGAAAGGCAACCATGCTTCCCAATGACAGCAATCTACTTTCACTCGGGAACGTGTATGCAAGAGGGGACTACAATTAATATTGCACAGTATATGCTTTGAAAAAATGCTTCATCAAAACTGTGTCAGCTTTAAATTTTTGAGTTTAATATTATCCTGGACTTTCAAACACTTTGTTAAGTAATGGATATATCCAGGTTCTTGCAATTCTAGGGGAGTGAAACTTTGACAGCATGTCAATGGGGCATCCTGTGAGCATCAAAAGAGTGACAGGTGAGATTTTTAAGGCAGGTATATAATTAAGCTAGCAAAAGGGCCATTGAAAGCTGTTATGATAACAATAGCTTTCCACATCACAATCCATGCTTGGAAAACATTGTGGATCATTTTTTCTTTTGAAAAGGCTGCAGTAAAATGGGAATGGAGGAAGAAAGAAAAAACCAGAATGTGGTCTATTCAGACTTCTTTTCTGCTAGACTGTTAGTGCCTGTTACCTTTATACAGCTTTTCTGCTGTTAAAATAAAATTGAAAGAAAATCCCTCTCTTAGTTTTCAGTGAAAAATTTACAAGACTGAAATGGATACATTCTTGCAATGTCTTCTTATCCAGAACATCTCTGGAATTTTCTGGTACTTCAGTGAAACATTTAGGTATCCCACATTGTTTCTTTTCCAGTTTTCAGTATTTCCCTCATGGAGATGGTCACTGGCTCTCTGACTCATCGTGCCATCCAGTTTCTGTATCTCTTTCAACTTTAAGTGTATGTTTACATAGTTAAATCAAGTGCTCTGCAAATTAAATGCTCTACTAAATCCAGGCAGGAGGCTGCCATTGGTGGATGCAGACTTTTTCCTTCAAATCCGTTGCCCTCTCCAACAAGAAATTGCAGATCACAGATCTCCCATCTTCTAGGTTTCTTATTCATCCAGAAGTAGTTAAACCAATCTCAACTTTAACTTTCAACTTAAACTCACATGAGAGCAACTTTAGATATTTCTGTTGTAAGTTTCAAAACAACACTGCAAAATTTTTGAGTGCTAATATGGCAGCTGCAAGACATGAGTTGTATCACTGTGAAGGCTGAGCAACTTCACAATGGGGACACCAGTACCTGCTTGAGTCTAGATACAATAGGGGCTTACTTGCCTACTGGGCTTTGCAGCACCTAACTTGAGTCTAGAAATGAGGAAGAACTCTTTAAGACATCAACCCTCTTGGATAAAGAATAATTTGAGTATAGCAGCAAACTTTAGAAGTGTTACTACCCTGACTTTCACCTTTTATTAAAATACCATTATTTTAATGGTAGCCAGAATTAAATGCATGAAATTTGGGCAAAATTTAATATATAATTAGTAATGTTCCCAATACATGTTCTAAATACATAACTGAGTGAAATTCCAACTATTTATTTTCTTTTTTTTTCCTCATAATTAAATGCCTCTGGATATTTTTACTTAGAAATAGTTTTTATTTTTTAATACTCATTAAAAACCATGACCAAGGTGCACAGTGTAGCTTTGAAGAGTCTTGCAAGTTTTCTCTTTCAAGATTCAGAGCATCAAAATTATGATCTGTCTGAAATTATACATATACCTTCTTCAGAATGTTTACCTTTATGATCTCCTCCTAGTTTGCATTTCTCCAATATTATTTGTTATTTAAATATAGCTTGCCTTGTTTTATTTAGATGCTTGAATTTCATGTTACAGTAACAATAACACACTCCAGGTAATTCATTTCCAGTTGAGCTTCACTCTGCTTGAGTGCTTAAAAAAACATTTGGATTTCTGTCTTGTACCTTTTAATGACTCCTGCAGTCTGCAATAACCATTCAAGAAATTCACTGCTTGTCATGGCCTATTGGTTTAAATTAAAAAACTAAATTTGGAAACTCCACATGCTCTGCTATCAGTTTTTCTAGTGTAAAGCTGTCCTACTATGGGAAATTGCCAATGGACTTCACCATCCCTGGAAAAAAATCATCATTAATATAGCAGAAACAGAGTAGAAGAATACTTTGACTGTCACACTTGGTGAAACATAGTGTAGATATAAATGTGAAACCTGCCAAGACCTCTAAAAAATCCCAATTGTTTTAAGGCAACCTCTGCCTTGGGGGATTGAATGCACCATGAAGACCCCGAGGTGGCATGTGACATGGCAGCACCAGGCAGAGACACTCACACAGGTCAGGAGGCACTACAGGAATATCAGCAAAGCAGCATGCCTGTGCCAGCACAGTTACTGCTTGCATTTCTTCCTGTTTGGAGTGTCCAGCTTGTGCTGCATGATAATCATGCCTCTTGGAGATAGCTTTTGTGGAGGCATGTCTAATGGCTGTGATGTAAACACAGCAATTCAAGAACATCCTAAGTCACCACAGTATTTTGCCTTCAGGACAGCCCCCAAATCCTATTTTGCTTGACTAGGCCTACTCATGTGGTACCTAAAATCCTGGGGAGACTGATAGTCAACAGAGCAATTTGCGCCCTCGCACAGGATGCCATCCAGAGGAACCTTGACAGTTTTTAGAAGTGGGCTTGTGTTCAACAAGACCAAATGCAAGGTCCTGCGCCTGGGTCAGGGCCACCCCAAACATAAGTACAGGCTGGGTGGAGAGTGGATCAAGAGGAGTGCTGCAGAGAAATTCTTGGGGTGTTGGACAAGAAACGTGACATGGGCCAGTATTGTGTGCTTGGATCCCAGAAGGCCAGCCATGTTCTCCTGGGCTGCAGCCAAAGCAGCATGGCCAGCAGGTTAAGGGAGGTCATTCTGCTCCTTTACTCCACTGTTGTGAGACCCCACCTGGAGTTCCACATTCAGCTCTGGAGCACCTAATGTAAGAAAGTCGTGAACCTGCTGAAATAAGTCCATAAGAGGGCCATGAAGATGCTCAGAGATTGGAATACTTGTCCTGTGAGGACAGACTGAGAGAGTTGGGGTTGTTCAGCCTGGGGAAGACTCTCAGGAGAGCCTATAGCAGCCTTCCAGTACCTAAAGTGGTTACAAGAGAGCTGGAGAGGGACCTTTTGCAAGGGCATGTAGTGATAGGACAAGAGGAAATGGCTTCAAACTGAAGGAGGGACTATTTAGATTAGTGTTAGAAAGAAATTCTTTACCCAGCGGGTAGTGAGGCACTGGAACAGGTTTCTCAGGGTTGTGGATGAACCATCCCTGGAAGCATCCAAAACCAGGATGGATGAGGCTTTGAGCAACCTGGTCTAGAGGAAGGTGTCCCTTTCCATGGCAGGGGGGTTGGAACTAGGCGGTCTTTAAGGTCCCTTCCAACCCAAACCTTTCTATGTTTCCATGAAACTGTCACATCTGGCAGTGGACATTAAAGGTCTCATTTCTCCTATATATCTAAGACTACTGTATCTGCCATTGGAAAGGAATATGATCTGATCTGTACTACAGAGGAAAGCTGATTAATAAAACACATAACCAACGGTAGATACCTAAAGGGTGTTAAGCAAGTCTGCAAGAGCTCCTGCCACAACCCCAGCACTGTAAACTGACTCTAGATAGCTCAGATCAGTGAGGTGCTCAATCTAGACTATTACACTTGTGTATCTACCTGGTTTATCACTGCTTAGACTTGGCAGATCAGCTTCTGATCCATCTGAAGGCCAATTTCTCTTACAGCATCCTACCAAATGCCATCTAGGCATAAGTTTATGTACAAAACTGAAAATCCAGGCATTTTTAGGGTTCACCTAAGGGATAGGATGTGATCCCTTGCAATAATGTGGTAGAAGCCTGTACTGGGACAAGAAGTTGGTTTGCATGTAATAGTTCAGTCACGCCATTGGGATGAGGGAAGTCTAGATTAAATACTTTCAGTAGATCTGTCCTGTCTCAAGGGAATTCCCTCAAGTGGCACAGAGCTTTGGGTAAGTTGTCACCTGTGTTAAAGCTGTGCCATGGTGCAGGTACATAATGTTAAGTTTTATGGATGCCAGAGAGGAAAGAAGAGTATAGTTTGGCCCTTGGTATATCTACTTAGTGTTTTCAAGCAGACGCAGGCTTTGTCTCTTCAGGTGTCAAATTGGCTGAATGTGAGCCAGCTCTCAGCTGGAGCTGTGTAGCTCTAGGTAATGCATTGCTGACTCTAGGATAATCAGTAATCTGAAAGGCAGGATTTTTTTAGGCTGGATCCACTGTCACTCGAAAGCAACTAGAGAATATCCAACCGGCTGATAGAGCAGGCAGGCACACCTCTTAAATAAGGGCACCCAGCTTTGAGGTGCCTGGAGAAGGCCTTGGACTCCAGTCAGCAACCTACAACAGTTTCTGGGCTTGTAGCTGTTCTCCTTCATCTATGTCGCAGAAATCATACTAAGTTTGGATTGATCACAGCTTGATCAAAGCCATGGGGTGACAATAAGCAATTTGAGCTTCCCTTTTTCCTGTTCCTGGATAGACCACTACTGAGCTTTTCAGTGTTTATAGCTTTATAACTTAGTTATTTTTCTCCAGGTCACGTCACGTGCTGTGTATTGACTGCAAATTGATTTTTGCTCATTGTGTAACCCTAACTTTTAAAAATAAATTTATTGCAGAATTGTATTCAAAAGCCTTGTTTGTTCACTTAGTGTTAGCTCATATGCTGTACCACTTTTCTTCTCTTTTGTGATCAGTTTAGCTTGAAAAGCTGTTACATATTTAGTACGCATTTCCATTTGCAGATTTTTTTTTCTTTTTAGACTTAACGCATTTTTGTAAAACAGCGTAAATCTTAATATGTAAAAGATTAATATGTGTTTTTCTTTTCAGATGGTCTGAGCATTAACATTCCATAAATAGCCCAATTTTCCCTCTGAGTTGATAAGTAGTCAAATACTTCCACTGAGGACATTTTTACTTTATCATCCAGAATGTGAACAAATTTAAATTTAACTGGCAATTATTGGTGATGAATGGAAGTAAAATATATGAGTGTTTTTCTAATTTAGTTTGGTTAATCTCATCTTCAGTGCTACTAAGTAATTGCTTGAGCAACCATCAAGACAAAAGGCTCGTAACAGGCTCATACACTATTGCTCTGGTGTCAACCAATTTATGTTGCATCAGCATCATCCAGCAAGAGATTCTAGCCTCTGATCCCAGGAACTTCAAAATGCTTTTTATTTGTGTTAAGGCTCTCTAAAGAATATAAAAATTCAAATTCAATCTCACTGTGGAATTTCTGTATTCAGCAGCTGAACTGTCACCATGGGAAATCTCCTAGAAAATCATGCCTAATTCCAGACATACACATTCCCTATGAGGTTTTATCTCATTTATATTAGTTACATAGATTGAAGGCTCAGTATCTATGCAATCATTAAAATCGTCTCCTGACCATCAGTTCATTTGTTCATGTTGCTTTTTTATTCTGTTGTTTTACTAATACAGCAAGTTCTTCCAGGGTTCAGGGGACCTGTTTCTTCATTTTCAAGAAAGATACTTGGAGCCAAACCTTAAAATTCAAAAAGTGATAATAGATAAGAGTGGAGTGTCTACCACCTGGTATTCTAGGTATGGCACAGACAATTGCAAATAAAACCAGGACTGGTAAATATTTGTACCAGTGGAACCTAGCCTGGAGTGAGAGTATGTTGTGCCAGGCTGTACTTTACTAACTGGGTACAGAGACAACATTTGAGGGTCCAGCTGATATAACAACTTTTCAGAGCTTTAATAAGCAAATTAAGCAAATGCTTGGCTCTCTTAATTCTATTACATTCAAAAATGCATTTAGGTATAAGAACATGGTCAGACTTCCTCTTGGGGAATGATCATCTGATTTTGGTCACCTACATTGAGGAAAGATGAATTTGAAACATAGCTGATGCAGAGTAAGACCACTAGTGTAGTTAGGCTAGTTAGTAGCCTTCTTGTATATACAGAAGTTCTGCTTGTGTGGCCCCATCAGATTAAGACTGAAAGATGACAGCTGACTGATAGTCTAATTAGTATCTGATATATTGGAGATTCAATATCGGGTGAAGAAGAAGGTGACTGACTGATGATTATTTTGGTTCACTTTATCCTGAGTTTGATAACTTTTCATTCTTTTTTTTATGATTCCAATTCAATTACTCTTCTTAAGATCACTGTATGTGGAACCCAAAAGGTAGAGTGACTTTCTTTAAACTTATCTGAATTCAACAAAAGCAGAAAAATAGCCTGTAAATAATAGTATTATTTATTTACTTACTCCTTGAAATACATAGAGTTGGTTTCTTTCTCCACTCTGTATTAAGAAAAGTCAAATGGATTTCAAACACTATTGAAGCTTATTTGTCCTCACATTGAGCAGATGTAAATGGTACAGGAGACTACCTGGGAAAAGCCAGATGTTCACACTTTTCTTGTTCCAGAGAAGCAATACTCTGATGTCCTTTTGATTAGTCTATACCTTGGGAAAGCAAAATTCCTCTAAACATCAGACTAAGAATAAAAATCTGTTGTTTTCTATACTCGGAAAATATGTTTTTCAGACTTGAAATAATAAGACTATCATGAAATCGGTCATTTATTGCTCCTGCAATTCCAAGCTAATTAAAATTAGTCAAAGAAGCTGCAATAGGCAGTTTTAGGATTCCTTCTGAAATTGTATTTTTTTAATGTACACTACCCTCAATCTCTTTTCATACCATTTGACAGTGGTATATAATTAATATTAATGTCTTTAATTTGGTGTTGTGGCTCAGGATTGATACTTTCCAATTTAGTGTTTCCACTGAGACCTTTCGAACCATGCATTTCTCATTCGTTCTCCCCCTCTCCCTGTAGCAGGATGGAGAGGAGAATTGAAAGCACAAAAGTGAAAATCATGGGTTGAGACAAGAAAATTTACTGGAAACAGCAATGAGATAAGAAAGTGAACAGTAAGAACAACAATATTGATAATAAAGTGTCCAAAATAGGCCAACGATTCCCATGTGACTGCTCAGAACCAGCATTACCCACCAGGCTTACTCGACCAGAATGGACTTCTCCCTGGAAGAGGCTCCCTTCCCCCCATGCCCAGCAATGAAATGAGGTGGTATAGATCAACCTCTGGCTCCTGGCCATGCCCCCTCCTGGATACTGCAAAGATCAACCCTTGCCTGGCTGAAACCAAGACATTTGGTTAAAATATACAGCCATGTTATATTACTCAGAAGGATACAGGACTATTCTGATGGATAGATGCACATCTACCTTCCCAGCTACATGTGTTTTTTCTCTCAGTTTTGCTGATGCGCCTCCATTCTGAGCACTTGGCTTTCTTCCTGAGATTGCACTATTCATGGCTTCCTGAGAATCTGGGTGAAATGAGTCAGGATTTTTCAGGAGGATTGAGATCTAGTAAGGCAGCCATATTAAAAACAGCAATGAAGAATATCCCTGCTCTGGCAACCACCTAAGTCAGGACAGTTACAAAATTCATGCAGCAGCTGTAACTAGGTCATAAAATTTTCCTTAGTTTTCCTTTATAGGGAAATTAGAGGCCTGTTGTTTAAACAAAAGCTATGTCACTGATTTGAGCTTCACTGTGATCTGCATGTGAGGTGAAGCGGAGTTTAACCTCTGCCATCTCTAGAGGTGACTACAACTCTTGTTTAAACCCTTCTAGCAGAGGAGACAAAGATTTTCTGACCTAAAGTAGTTTCTTGACTAGAATCTCCAAATTTTAAGAAAAACACACAGTTGGAAGGTAATGGAATTTTCATCTCAGATACTCTCCTTGAGGCAGAGAAGGCCATCTCTAAATCCTTTAGCCAAGTCTCCTGGGATGCATAGGTGTAAATGTTATTTGTTTTAACATAAACCACCAGAAAACTCACTTTCAACATTGTGTTTGAACAATGAGATGGTGTATAAATAGTGTATTGGTTTAAGTGAACATTCCAGCTGTGGTCTGTTGGGGTGCATTGGGCCATTGGGAGTATACCTACAGCTCCTAATGCCCTGCCCATCACTTGGGCAGACGAATCGGAAAGCGAAAGGTCATCGGTGGGCGAGGCCCAGGTTTGAAGTCAGCACCTCTCCGCCTTCTAGGCGTGTCCTTGAGTAAGATTCCTCCCCTGGTTCCAGAGAGTTCTTCTTTTCTTTGTTTGTGGTTGGATCCCTCAAGTTATGTTTAATAAGTGCCTTATTGCATATTCTATTGCTCTCTGGAAAGTTCTGTCCTATTCTGTACCCCATTGGTTATTAATGACTAATCCCTCCTTCGGTCATCTCCTACTGGTTGCGTGTCTCCTGGATCCTCTCTTTACCTGCACTCCCTTTGGACTGTTGGTTGTTCCCTCCTACCTTTAAAGGACCATGTTACCCTGGACCCTCCGGCCATTTCCCTGCTTCTCCCTTTCAGAGCTAATAAACTCTGGAAGTGTCATTGGAAGTGGCTCTCTCCCTTGCCTCTTTTGTCTCCGGGAACCTGGGAGACCTAAATCATCTAGGTCACCTACGGCAGGGCGCGCCCGGCTTAAGCTGAGCCAGTGCTGCCCGACTACGCGGCCGCCGAGACACTGCTTTTTAATTGCGTGTCTGCGGGAAGGTCACTGCTGCCTCGCGTGGGTCTGCAGCCCAGCTAGGCTGACCCCTTCCAGGAGCAGCGACAGTGGTCTGATGTAAAAAATAATCTGAGGAGAAAATATGAATGGTCACTTGGACTGACAGTCCGGTAGCGACCAAGCAATTTCCTTACGGCAGGAGCTGTCTTTTGAAAGACTGCTAATGGTAAAGAAAAATACCTTCTTATTTACTGTATATGTGTTAGGATTCTTTAAGTTAATTGATTAAATTTAAAAGACAGTTTGGAGAGTTGATAGACCTCTGTGTAGAAAGTAAAGTTGTTTGTGCTTATTTGAAGCAGAACTTTAGTTGCTATTAAACCCTGTAAAAGTAAAAGGATATTTCACAAAAGGACCAATGAAGGAAAAAGTAAGCTTTGAAGATGCTGTAAAATTTTTCCGCCATAAAAATAAAACCATTTAGAAAAATACTGCATATATATGAAGTCAACTACATATTCACAAGCTGAGGTTTAACCAAGAGCGTTGTGTGGAGGTGTTGAGTCAATATGGGATTGACAGTAGCTAATTTTGAGTCCAGCCAAGCCTGAATGAACTTCATGGCTTTTTTGTTAGTCTTTTTCTCCTCCTTTCAGAGCTGTTGAAAAGGTAGAGTTATGAAGCCATCTTTTTTACACCAGCAGCTCTGTACTACACCTGCCTAAGTTTTATAATATTGTGCATAGCCTCTTGTTATATTCAAGATTGCCAAAAATAAAGGGCATAAGGTCCTACAATATAGCTTAACAGCTGCCCAATTTATCACTGTTTTGCACTATGTTGACATTACAGAAACATGACCTTGCAGAACACCCAGATGGCAATAAGTTCAAGAACAATCAAATACAGAGTTCTGATAAATTCTGTGTTACCTTTTCTATTGGCTTTGTATAAAGATGTATACGTCTGTGCAAAAAAAAACAAACCCAAAACCAAAAAGGAAAACAAAAAAGAATCCCTAACCCCAAAGAACCCCATAGTAAGTTTTAAACCTAAATTCCTTCTCAATGACTTTTCCTTTTTTTTTTTTCCCTTTCTCCTGAGGTTGGAGCAGTTAACCTAATACTGTGAAATTTAATGAAATTATGCTAATATTGGTATAGCATTTTCTAGCAAAATTAGTGCTAGTGAGGATTTCAGTTCTGAATAGGAAACTAAATTCTTTATCTTAGACTTCTCGTTTGGCAAATAAAGGCTATATTCAATTGTATACTCAGTATCATTCCCATTTTTATAACTCTATCCAGCACATTACAGTTGCCTTAGCACTTTTCTGTTTCTATCCTTCTGCACCTCAAAAGTCAGTGTCAGGGTCTCAGTTTTTAGCTGCTTTCCATGTTTGAAATATCTAGTGAGGAGATGATAAATTGAGAAGGATCCTGAGATGCTTGTTTCTGTGCTGGGGTCTGCTTGCAATACAGCTGCTGCTCTGTGGTACAGTCACCTTGGTAGGTGCTCACTGGGTTTGCTTACCTTACAGTTCTGAGACCTGACTCTTCTGTTTACAAGGGAAGTGAACATACCCAGAGGGCATGTTCTAGTCAAATCCACTTTCCCTCCGCTTTATTGTTACTAGCATTTGATTACTTACGTATTTTAGCTGGTTTGTGTTTTTGATTTGAATGTAGAATGTTCCATTTCAAGAAGTTGCTGTCTGTGGACTTTTGCAGAGATAATTTTGTACTCTTTATTTGTATTGCTGAGATTATAGATTTTGAAATAGATTTATCAGTGTCATATGATTTCCTGATAAACTGTCTTACCCTGAAGCTGGATGTCCCTTCCTGTTGGCCCCTGGGTAACAGGAAGCTGAGAAGATTCACCTGATTTAATGAGGATGGCCCTAAATGGAGCAAAACCCATTCCTGCTGATTTCTGCTCTCTGAGGTTTTTTAGGGTGGTATCTCTTCCCATGTTTCCACACAAGATGTTTGTTAATGATAAAGCATGTGAGGAGAAAGGGGATCTGCAGCTTGATTCAGCATTACTTCAGACCTCATAAATGCCCAGACTGAGAATTTGCAGATGTGGCAGTTAACCAACTTTTCAAAAATTACTGGTCTTATTGTGAGCTAACTATGATGCTACCAGCCTTTGTTACTGCTCCCCTGGGGAAGTCACTGTGGGTAGGAGAGGCACAAAGGAAGAGGTCAGCCAGTCCCTCGACAGCTCAGACTCTCAACGCACTGGCAGAGGAGGGTTTGAAATGGGTGACCTTAGCTGTGGCAGTTAGCAGTGCTAACAGTCCTTTCACCAGGGCAGGCAGGAAGGAAAAGGGTCTGCATGCTGTATTACTCTGCCAGCCTGTCTGCGGGGCCATTGGAGGTGTGAGCAGTTTTTGCTGTCCCCAGCCATCTGCTATGCAGTGCAGTTGCCTGCTTGCTGGCCCCTGCAATTAAACAGCACTGTTTGATTTAGTAACATCTAATGCTCATCTTGATAAGAAGACATACAGAACAATAGAGAATTAAATTAAATTATCTGCAAAACCAATGACCCACTTTCTATTTTAAATAGAGCAGAAGTTTTTAAAATACACAATTTGTTCATTTGCCTCACAGAAAATGAATTGGTAAGAAATGGTTATGCTTTGCATAGTACTCTAATAAGGAAAATCTAATGTGATATGACAAATTATATGTAGAACTGCAATTATAAAATAATTGATCTCCTGGAGATTATTTTAATTGTTGATTTTTGTCTTTCATATGCAAATAGACAAGTGCTGGTCTTATAAACTATTTTACAGCTAAGAGGGGGACTTATTAGCTGCCTTGTTAGTAGCATTCACAAAGTGTCATCTTCCCAATGCAGGGAATATGTATAAGAAGGATCTAGCCAAGATAACTCTGTTTGTTGCAGTTTAGACTTCATATTTTTACATACTTGAAATTCAGAGGAACAGGTATAACAGCAGCTGAAATTTCAATCTTGCTGTAGAAACAAATGTATTTCTAATTGACCAGGTAGAGAATGCCTAACCCTACGATAGAATGATGCCACCTACTTTATCAACATATTCACTGTCTGTGTCAATTTGTATGGAACACAATTACTATTGTTTTAAATAATTGCAGCTATCAGTGCAGCCCTTTGAACAAGAGGGAGCATATTCAAAAACAATAACCTTTCATGAATTAATGGTGCTATAATTTTCTTAAAAGTTCTTTTCTCTTTCTGCTTATGCAACTGTCTATCACTCTTTGGCTAATATGCACGTATCACATGCTCATCTGAATAACACTTTTTCTCCTATTTTCTTGATTTGTTAAAATGAGAGGTCTTAGCTAACAAGGCAAAATGATACTTTAAGAGAAGATTTCTACAAAGAGACAAGTGTTGCCTTAGTTGTCTCCTTCTTGTACAGTGTGTCTTTCTCATCAGCTACTTTCTTGCTTCTTACTGTTGTGTAAGTAGACCATTAACAAACAAACAAACAAAATACTAGGAAAAAACCCTGAAGGGTCTCCTCAACTCCTATCAGCATTTATGATATCTTTAATTTATGTTTAATGTATATATCTTGCTGGCCCAAAGTGAACCACTCAGGAGTTAGACTGCAAGCCTGCAAACTGAACTGACTAATCTTAAATTTACCCTCAACAATATTAATATATATATTAGTTATGCATGATACTGAGCCAGTGGGTTTTTTTAACAAAAACCAGGGAGATTGAAAGTAGAGAGAAAAAAAGGCTATTTTGTCTGTGTCCTGTCCTGAAACTGTTCAGTGATGCTGCTCCCAAAGGATGTAAAAATCCCTTTAGACTGCAATGACTTTCTGCAGTGACAGTTAAGTCATATTTTTGTCAGGTTTTATGGTGTCATTTCTTATGTCTAAGAACTAGTATGCTAAATTTAAATTTATTCTTCCAAATAATAAAGGAATTGTTAAGAACAGTCAGAAACCTTTGCTAAACTGATATCCATACTTTTCCACTTTCAAATATAAAATAATAGGCCCATTTTATTTTAGTTTGATTTTTAGAATGTCAGTAACATTTTGCCCATATTTGAAACCAACGAAACCCATTTTTTGTGTCTTGTATCTGGGTTCCCTGGTGCAGATGGATTGAAATCACAACACAAACTTTACCTTGACACTTGCATATCTTTTATTCTCTCTCTGGCCACCTATATTACCAAAACTTAGCATCTTCATGAAACTATGAAAAAAAATATGGTGTAATTAAGAATATAAAGTTAGGATATAAAGTAGGGATAGAAAGTGTTTAAAGTATTAAAGACATTTCTTAACATCTTTATGGTATTTACAACAGCACATTCAACTCTGTCATATTCACCTGATAAATGGCTATGACTGCAAAAGAGGAAGAGCTCACAGGGATGCAAACATAGATATTCACACAGATATGTGAATCCTTGGTGACTTAAAACCTCATTTCCTTGAGGCAAAGACCAAGTATCAGTTTGTCAGTTAAATTGAGGAAAATCTATGATGAAGTTTAATAGAGCCCTTAATAGAGCTCTGCCTATAATTTAACCTGGAAATGCTGAAAGTTGTATCTTACAGTGGTAATAGATGTATCTGGTATTTAGGGCATTAACACAGATTTTTCTTTATTGGTTATTTTTTAGCTTGAGCTTATGCTCAGTAAAACATGCTGTCAAATCCAACTAATGCCACTGATGTTTATCATTTGTAGTGCAGAAGGATAGAAACAGAAAAGATAAAATATTGCATTTACTTAGTGATATTAAATGGTTAGTACCTGATTATTGTAATAATCATTCTTCAGATAACTCTTACCCATGAGTTAGGGTATTTGATAACAGACTCCTCAACCTCCTGGGGGACTGTCCCACACGTTAGAGAGATGTACTGTGAAACTTGATAGCCCTAAATTTCCCTTGTTGATTCTTGTGTAAAAGAGCACTTGCTCAGGATACTGAGATATTTGTACCTACCAGATCAGCAGGTGAGATTTTGACATGATAAGACTTGGTTTCAGAAACCCAGCTGTGCCTAAAAAGGGAATTTGGCACCTATGTTTACGGCCCTGAGTCTTGTCCTTTTTGCTTGAAGGAAAGACCTAAATAGATCTGGGAAGGGAGGTACTGGAGGCAGCTGGAAGATATTTTGAGAAGCAGAGCATCCTAACTGTTGGACGTGAGCCCTTCAATCCCTTCCTGGATTTGGGTCACAATTCATTCCCTACTGCTATAAGACATAATTTCAGAGGGGGGAAAAGCTACTATGTGTGCATATAGAGCCTGTGGGTTTCTTTAATTTTCAGAACTACTAAATTTTGGGGCCTTGTATCAAGCTGTTCATTAAATACTTGCAAATTCAAACTCTTTTTTTTTCCATCTCTGATATTCAATTTATTGACAGGTGGAAATAGAAATGTAAGATATGTAACTGCTTAGAAGCCCTTTAGGGTTTCTGCTAGCTGTGGGGAGGTGGGTAGTGGTTTCTGCTGCCATGGCACGGCAGATTCCTGCCCATTATTAAACTATCAGGGTTTGGGATGAGCTAGTAAAGGAGCCTTTTGCTCCAAAGGGTTAATATTGCTAAATCTGCCTTCTCCTGGGAAAGAAATGCTGCCTGGTGTGGGTGAAGAGGCAAATGAGCAAAATATGGATGTCTTGGTCAGAGAACAGTGATTAGTTCCTCATTAAAGAGACAGAGAGAGACACACTGTAACTATAGTAACCACTGCATATATGATCCTCTACCCTTCTCATTGTAACCCGCTCAGTGACAACAAAGGTTTCAAGCTATTGTTAATCATTTGTACAGCTATTTCTCTAACTGAAGAGC
This sequence comes from Aleadryas rufinucha, assembly GCA_013397815.1. NCBI lineage: Eukaryota > Metazoa > Chordata > Aves > Passeriformes > Aleadryas > Aleadryas rufinucha. The sequence continues at coordinate 109,944 of VZTH01018261.1, forward strand.
CACATAATAAATGCTTGTCAAATATGCATATATATATATATATATATAAATGTATTTTTATATTCACACACAAACACAGACTCAGAGAAACTGAGTTTCCTTATAATTAGCTAAACAGATGGATAAAACCACCAGTCTAAATACCCATCAGTGGTATTTGTAATAGTTTTTTTTCTTGGTGACTAATGGAAAAGAAATACCATAATGACTCAGGAACCATGTTACCATTTAAGAATACTTGTATCTGTGCATATATTTCTATTCTCTGAGCTATTACATGTTTAATTTCAGCTCTTTCTTTCTAATAAAATACCATTAGCATTTAAAATTTTGATAAATGGAGTATGTCTCAGAAATCCTGCTGCCTATATCAAAGCCCGTTTCAGATCTCCCTGTGAGAGATCTCTCCCAGAGATCCTCCCTCTCTCCCAGACAATGCCGTTAACCTGTTCCATTGCACTCCACACCTGGCTAACTGCATTAATGCGTGATACTACTCACCTACTTGGAATGAAATGACTAACATTTAGTCTACTTGTATGATCAAGCATAAATCTGAAAGACAAATTGCTGGCAAATGTTCCATTCTAAGGAGGTCATGGCAAGGTTTACAATATTCATCCTCCTCAATCTGGTTAAAATATCCTGTCCTGTACTAAAATTCAAGGGCAAATGTGAGTTAAACCTAATGCCTTAGGAGCTATTTCCAAATCCTGTATTTTATGGATTTTAGCTAGAAATTCTGAGAGATTCTAGTCAGCAGAACTGAACATCTTTCTTTGGTTTGAAATTGATATTGCCAAATAGCAAGTCCTTCCACTTACTGGTGATAATGAAACCACTTAGCTGTAATAATTCTATCAGCATTAAGGGGACCAAATTTCAATTGAAGCCTACCAAGAAAGTCTTTGCTCATGTCAGTGAGGGGATAGTATAGCAACTGAAATGCCAGAGAGGATCAAATACATTTCTACACAATTTCTTTTTACGACAGAGGAGTCTAAGTCCAGCCTCCTAGTCTTGCAATCATCCCTATACTTCCAGCCACTGAAATGTGGGGGGGGATTTATGGGTCACAAGACCTATTCTAATAGCTTTTTTTTTTACTTTTAGACTGGTTCAGTGAAAAGTGTAAATTTTTTACTGTTCTCAAAAAAGCTCCTGCATGTTTTCTGCCTGCCTTTAACTTTTAGAGTGAAAAAAATCCTTGCGCCTTAGTGAAATATCTCCACTATTCTGAATACCAAGGCAAAATTTCACCAAAATGTGAGTTCCACTGAAATTTCTTCTGGTTCTGATAAGGTGCAGATTTGCTTCTTTCTTGAAGAAAAATCAGGCTTTTCAGGATCAGGACCTTCCTGACACAATTCCTGGGCATGGGTTGCTCCTTGCCCTTTGTAGCTATAGGGCCATGCAGTGAGTTATCCTGGCCCTCACAGTAACCAACGGCCACAGCGACTCCTGGGACATTCAGTTTGCTTTTCTTCCATGTCTCCTGATCTGGGAGCATGTGGAAGCTGAGGTTTCTGAGGTATTCAGAATGTTCTGCATATCCAGACATTTGCAGACCATTGTAAATAACTGATACAATTAACACAGTAAAAACCTGCATGTGTGAAATCTGCCTCACCATACCAGGGCTCTGTTAGGTTTTGGCTAAGGTGCTTTTGGTTTCCTAGAATCTCCTCTTGGGCACATTGCATAACTTCTTCTCCAGAGATGCTTCTTGCCTAGGTGTGCAAGAAAAGGCAGCAACTCTGAACAGGAGGGCACTGACAGGTGAAAAACAAGGACCCCGTATTATCTGTCTTTAAAAGCCACTTCAGAAGAGGTTGTGAAAGAATGTACATGGCCTGTAATTACTTCTTGTCAGGGTATGTCAGAAAAAAGCAAAGAAGCTCTCGAGATATATTGCCTTAGGTTCTCACTGCCAGTGACATAGAAAAAATGAGTATGTGACACAGTTCTAATTTGTTGTTCAGAATACAGTTCATTTAAAACCTGTCAAAATTTAAAAAAAAGCAAAACAAAACAACAAACCCAACTCATGTTTCTGTTATATTTGAAACACAGGATGTCAGTATGAGCATCTGGGAGAGCTTTAAGGTTTTTGTCAGTCTATAAATGCAGTGGTACTTTCAAGTGTCTCATGATGTGCTAGCAGGTACACCTTTTTCTCTTTTACCTTTGAAATGGAACAATACTTTCTGGGGTGTTTCAGAACACACAATGGTATCCCTTAATTTCTGCAATACTTTTCATAGAGAAATTAATGGTATTTTTTTTTCATATTATGTGAACTTTCTTATTCACTTCTTCCCCCTTCAGAGCAGTCAATGGACAAGTAAACACCTAGAATGTCTTTTTGTCTTTGCATGTGAAGTAGTAGGGTGAAATTCCTTTCCTGTACAATATTCTGGCAGTACTTTAAGTCATGCATATCCCACCTGATGCCAAAACCTCTTTTATGTTTTTGCAATTTCAGTCTCTGAAAATAGGGAATCAGAGTAGCATTTATTATGATTACATGCGTATACAAAATGAAAACTTGGAGCAAAGTTATGGGATCAGCTAGTCGAGCCTGGCATTTAGTTACAGCTCTAGAGCTGAATTATACCATCTTTTTTCCATTAAAGACGAAAGTCTGCTGAATTTCAAACCTAGTTTTACTGTCTGTATTCCACAATGTAATTAGAGTTAGAGATTGTAATATAATTTTCCTGCCATTTGCAGGGAATGATGAGGCAAGAAGCGGGAAAATCATTCAGATGAAGAGGTGCTTTGATATTGGTGTTAGCAGCAGAATTTTGGTTTTTTTGGTAGTGGGTTGGTTTATATGCCACTGAGCCTGCTGGGAACATGTTGGGTCCACCTGTCTCAAAGTGGAAAAAGAATCTTGCCTTAAGAGTTAGCAGGGCTTGTTGAGAGAGCTTTAAACTAGATTTGAACTAGGCTGGAGAACAGGAGGCTCAGGGAGGAACCTTATCAATCTTTACAACTGCCTCAGAGGAGATGGTAGTGAGGTGGGGCTTAGTCTCCTCTCCCAGGTAGCAAGTGACAGGATGAGAGAAAATGGCCTCAACCTGCAACCAGGAGTGGTTTGGGTTAGGTATTAGGAATTTTTTCTCGTGGAAAGGGCTACAGAGCATTGGAATAGGTTGCCCAGGTAAGTGCTGGATTCACCATCCCTCTAAGTATCAAAAAAATATGTGGATATGGCCCTCGAGGACATTAGTGGTGAACATGGTGGTGTTATTAGGCTGATGGTTGGTCTTGATGATCTGAAGGGTCTTTTCCAACCTTGTTGATTCTATGATTCTATGATTCTAACTTGCTAATTACATCAAATTATCTTTAGAAATAGAGTCTTCAAGTTTTGTTTCCCAGTCTCATTTTGTGTGAATTTCCTTTTTGTTATTTCAGTTTGTTGGAGTTTTTTATTATAGTGAATATTGTTTTGTTTGGTTTTTCTGTTTTTTTTTTAAAATTTTGTTTGTTGCTGCTAGCCATGGTCTCCAGTTACATGCTTGCACTGTGTACTCTTTCATTCATTGTCAGACTAAAAACAGCATAGGGTGTGCTTTTTGAGACAGGTACGAGCCATGAGTTTGCCCTTGGTCCTGGTACAGTCAACCCCTTGAGCTGAAACCACTCAGGATAAGCTTAACTCTATGATTTACAGAGTGACAAACTTCAGTGATACAATTCACACTGCTGTGTACAGCATATTGAGACCTGTAAATGTCTGGCTGGAGGAGTATTCAGAAAATGAATGGGTGGATGAATGGGTGGATGGAATGATGGATTAACTGGAAACAGGCACAGAAATCATCCATGAACTGAGTGAAGGAGAGCTAACACTGTGCTGACTGAATGAATTCTGCCTGGCACCTGAACACCAGCAGGAAGTGGGGCTTTTAAAATTGCTGCTCCACAAACCAAATGTAAGTGCTGGAGATTCCACCTCTGACCTCTCTTAAAGAAAAGTAATTTTGGAAAGGCATTCATGGATTTATAATTTAAGAATATTTTAAACCATCTACATAGTGTCACCATATTTCTGAGAGGTACGCAATCTCTGAGTAGTGCAAAACATGGACCATTGACTGCCACCTTTGTAGAGGATTATTAATGTGCAGAGACAATGTCACCTTTTGGACAGTATTGTATTTGGTTCAGATTAATAATCACTACAAGTAATTAGTCTTGGTAGCCTATGTAAAACAAACTGACTGCCTCAATTTCCAAAAGATATGTGGCACAATAAAAGAGAAAATAGGAAACTAATGCTTTTTATAGTAGTAATTAATACCTTGATCCAGGTTTCCCTAGCTTAAATGCTTCATTCAGCAGGGTGTATAAAGAAGACTTGTCCTTGGATTCGCTTGAGCCAAGCCCAATTCAGCCTCTAGTCCTTTATTTCTTTTCACCTCCAACCTCTTCTTTCAACACTCTTTCAAAAAGCAATTAGTCAACTCTTGCTCTTGAATAACCATCACAGTCAGATGGGAACAAGAACCTAGTGGAGTCTAGTGTTTAGACTACTATTCAGGAGTCCCATTTACACTCTAGGGTATAACTGTCTAGGTCTTGAGGTGAATCTTAGCAGTAACTCTTTCCCCAAGTTACAATATTTCTCCAGATCTGTTTTCAAGCATATTTTATGCTACTTTGGGATCCTTGGTGATTATTCCTTAACTCAGAAAATCTTGTTATTGCTTTACTTTCCTTATGCTTCAATGTGGTCGGAGAACTTGAGCAGCTATGAAATACTCCAGTTTTCGTCAGAGCCCTGGAAGCTATTTGCAGCCTCAGATGATATTTCTGATCCATTTACCCCTCTGGGGTGTTGTTGTGTTTGCCATCGCTGCAGTTCAGCCGCGTTTCCTAACTGCAAGTGACCTCTACCACACTGGCCACTTTGCCAAGTGGGAGGTAGCACCATTCACAACCCAGGAACCCAAATGCTGAGCTGCGCATTTCCACAATTGTTGCAGTGCATGTGGCTGTCTTAAAGGCAGACCAAAATCCAGAGTCCTGGTGGACAAGCACCAAGGGGTAAGGCTCAGCCCCTTACACCCAGTATCTGCATGAGTTCATGCTTATTCATCTCTCCCGGTTAATATGCAGCATTTCTAGAATTCTCTTCTATATTTTGTGCCCTATTGGCTCCCTATCCTGGTTCCCTCCTCCTTATTATCCCCATTGATTTTTGTACTGTGGAATCCTTCCCCTAAGTCGATCTCCACTGGCTGTTTCCCTTTGCTCCACCCCGAATAAGACCCTCAGATTCTGATTACCCATCGGTCATTTTGTCCTCGGCTTTCAGAATAAAAAGATCTCGGAATAAAAGAGGAACAAAGACCCCTCTCTCATCCTTGGCCTCTGCTGATGCTTTTTCACCACCTCTGTTTGGGGCTCGCTCCTTGTGAAGGAGCCAGCCTTCTCCGTGTGCTGCAGCCGCCAAGGACGTCTGCAGCTGGACGCTGTGCGGCCTCGGGCAGCCCCCAACAGCGTTGCACAATGCTTTTAGTATCAGCTCTTTCCTCTCCCTTCCCAAAAGGTGGCATAACTTTTCAGAGCTTCCAGCATTTTCAACCAAACATGACAAAAGGGTAAAGATCTCAAAGACATGAAATTGATCCTAGTTTTGTAGATGGCTGATGAGAGGGGAGAGATTGAGTTCTCTCTCTGACAAAGTCTAGACCTTCTGGGCTCCAGACTTCTACCTTCTCTTTGGTTTACTGATCACCCAGTACAGTGTGGGATAGAAATCATATAAACATGGGCTGTTTCTTTTTCCATTCACAGGAAAATAGATTTCATGAGTTTTCCTGCTCAGAAATTATTTGTTCTCCATACATAGCTTTTTGTATTAAACTAGTAACTTCTTGGCAAGGTGTAATCCATGACTTTTTTTTCTGAAGTAATTGAAATGTTCAGCCTAGATTGCCTTAACAGTGAACAACCTCTAGCACCAATGAAGCGGTGTCACGGGGAGCCTTGAAAAATATGGTTTTCACAGCATGAAATCAGAATATACTAGGAGAACAAAAAACATTCACATCTGAAAAGAGGCTAAAATGGAACAAAATTGAATTTAAATAGAAAATTTGAAGACTCAGAACTGGGATGGGCCTATTTTGGAGGCGAAAATAAAATGAAGAAGTTTCATGTGAGACACTGTAAAGGCGGCAGAGTTTTATTGAAAGATGGTCTTGAATTTTAGTAGTGTAACTACTGAGGCTGCAGGCCATGAGGCTACAGTAATGACAGAAAACTTTAAAATGTACAGGAAGATTCAAAGGTGCACCATTCCTAACTGGGTAGCAGTAAATGTTGCCCTAACCAAAGTCCTGCATATACCCTGGGAAAAAAAAACCGAACAGATTTTTGTCAAAAAATATGTCTTTTAGGCCAAGTCACTAAACTGTACAGGTACACAAGGCATCCAAGCTAAAGAAAAAAAGAGGAGTTTAAATCCAAGATGGGAGGAATACAAAAAGGGAAATGAGGATCTGCCATTTCATTCTTTGCGCCAGCCCTTTTGAACCATGGTGTGTAAGGTCCCAATTTTGGCAGCAACACACCGGGACTGTACTCACAAAACCATGATGAACCTGTGTGTGCCATGAAGGTCGACTGTTCATCTCCATCAAAGGGCTTGACTGGGAATTAAGTCAGTAAATTGAAACGTAATGTTCTTACACAAGAGAGGGAATCATTATTCTCCAAGAGCATGAAGATTTTAGTATTTTTGTTGTACTATAATGTCCTTTTTGCCTGGAATCTGAGTTGGCTTCAGGCATATGTTTCTGTGATAATTTCTGTATGAAAAGGTTTGCATCATTTCACACATTAAAAAACTGAAAAATAATTTTAGGCCACAGGTCCTTCTCTAGCTTTACTTACTGTTTATTTTTAAAGTTTATTTGGTATGATATGATCTAAAGTGTACAATGTTTTGCTCCATGATATAAAATGTTTAATTAGTTCTGTAACAATCTAGTTAGTTTTGAAGTAAGAAGGAAAGGCTTTCAAAAATATTCTCTTCTCCTCCATAGAAAGAAAATGAAAAAAAGTTTGTAGGAAAACATCCCAATTATCATGAATGTAGAAAGAACATCTTATGGAGGTTCAGATATGTTAAAATATAAGGAACCAGCCAAAGTGGAAAAATAGTAAAATATCATGTAACAGGGTAAACTATAAACTGACTGAGTGAACAACTGGAAGATGACAAATATATATATGAAGTATAGTATGAAAGGCAACATTCCTGTATGTCCCGGATTAACTTTACTAACATTAAAATTTTCATGCTGTAAGAGATGTACTAATAGAAAATAATCATGATGGGAAGAAGGAAACCTAGATGGTTTGGGGTTTTTATTCTATTTTAAAGCAAATTTAATTACATTAAATAAGAAGGAATAAACTATGCAACAGTTCAACATGAATTATTGTAGCCTTTCGGGTAGTAATGGATTAACGGCAGTGCACAGTAACATTATGTTTTAACACTAGCACTAACATACTGTGTAAGATGTTTATAAACTAGGTAATGAAGACATTTGAGCATCAAATATTCTAAGGTTTTAGTAAAGTCAAGTCCTGCTTTCTGAGATACTCCTAAATACTCTTTTTCAGATGGGGTTCCCGGGAATATCAGTAACACAAAATCAGCCTAAGCTTTAAGGCAGGTAGCAGTGAACTTTTTCAACAACAATAACTAGTACAATAGTTATAGTTTGCAAAAACAATATATGTGTGTATGAAAAATGAAATAATTTTACAGATTAAATTATTAAATAGTAAAAATAAAACCAGTTTGTTTAAGGATTTATATGGAGGGATCAGTGAACTTGTTCAGATAAACATTAAACATGTTTTAGTGTACTTTTATATAAACATCTACTTTAAATTATCTGGTGCTTTTAATGTGCAAATGTATGTCTTAAAGAAAACCAGGAGGTCCCTTGGATACCTGAGAGTCTTCTAGTCTCCTACATTTGTGTACACTATCATGGTGTGTTATAAGAAATATGAATTGCATTCACACTAAGTTTATTTATTCTCTTGTTTGCAACTGGCCCAGGATCCTCTTTTTCTATGGTTAGAAATACAGGCATACCAATCCTGTTTGGTTCCCCTGAAATGTGTTAAAATGGTCATGATTTTTCTTTACATAATTGCACCATAGCACATATTAAATTTAACTAAATCGGTTACGTTCTTAGTAATACCCCCATTTAAAGTGATAATAGAGGGTAATAATACTTCCTAGTCATAACCTCATAATCATAGTCATAACGTTTAGACTTTTAAAGTAAGTGTGGTCAGTAATGCAGTGATGAAGCACAGTATTGCTTCTTGTCATCTATAGCTGCAAATTTTACCTACAACTGATGCCTATGACTAGACTACAACTGCTGCATCCACACCTGATGGAAACAGCTTCTCACAATAGATTTCTGCTTCCATAGCCCTTAAACAATCACCATACCATGTGCTCATATGGCCTTCATTTGTATTTGTCAGAGTAGCAAACAGCTTATTCCTGTCTGATATAAAGCATGGCACATACAGTGATTCATGGCAGGTGTGGTGGTTATTTCCAGTAGAAGAGAAATTAATATAATAGTGGTTCAGAGCTGTGTTGTTATTTACTTGAAGAAAGTAAAAGTGTTACCAAAATTCTAAATAACCAACAACACTAAAAGACAGTGGTTAAATGATACTTGCAGTTCTTGTTTTGACAAGTTCTGTATTCCACTTCCTTTTAAAAGCATCAGGCTTATATTGCCTTAAAAAGATTATCTACAAAGCATCACTAATTTTCTCTTTTGCATATGGATATTGTCTAGTACTGCAACAACCATAGGACCTGAGAAATGTGTATTTGATATTAACAGCTTAATGAGCTACTCTCTCAGAAAACAAATTAGTCAGTCTTCTGGGTTACAGTCATTATTTTGGAAACAAATGAAACCCATCGACAAATGTTTTTCTTGGTGTTTCTTTGGGTAGATATTAGATGATGATGTCAGATTCAGTGCTGCACTCTTTTGCTAATGATTGCATTGGATCAAGGAGGACACTAACAATTACAAACTTGTCAGAAGCAAGAAAGTAAGTAGCTCAACTGATGCTTGAACTGTAATTATAAAGAGCCCTGTAGCTAACAAGAAAATTGTGATAAACGAAGCAAGAAATTGCTTGCTATCTGTTGTGTCATCTACTCTTTGACATTAATATTTTTAGAAGAAAAGAGTCATGAAAATCTTCTGTCATGTTTACAGTTGCAAAGCTTAACAGCCATTATCATTATGAGCAAGGCTGAGGCTTGGGATGGGCAAACTGACTAGGGGAAAAAAAAGGATAGCTGGTAATTTTCCTTATCTGTCTCTGATCAAAACAAAATCGTCTTTCACTGCTAATCTATTAATGACTTTGGCCTTTACCTGCTGCCCAGTAGCTTTTGATTCCTCTGCTGCAGTCTGACCATCAAGTGATTATGCAGGTTAGTACTGTGCATTGCTTTGAATATTTACTTAATATGTTTTATCTTAAAAACAGATTTAACCTGGGAGCTGTTCCTCTCTTAATACAGTAGGCTTTTTGATAACTGCAGACTACCCAGGTTGAAACTTTTGCTTATGTTTGTCTTTTTGAAGTCTTATGAAAGCTAATCAAGAAATTATAGTCCTAGTAATTCTTAATTTGATTGTTAGGTGGTGTATTTGAATTATGCCATGGCTGTCATGGTGAAATTCATCTCAGTAATATGTAGAATAATACAGTTCTGAACCTTAGGCTTGTTGGTATTACCAGCAGGGAGCTATAGAGTGAATGTCCATTCAGGCTTTGTGAAAGCAAAGATGCTTCAACAGTGAGCTCTGACTGAAAAAAACACCGGGATGATTTTTTGGCTTGCTGTGTCAGCAACCTACTTGTGGTGCCATGCCCAGCATCCTTAACAATGACAACAACTGCTCAATGCCAGTCCCTGTGCCTCCTGCTCTGCCCTGGCCAGACCTGAGCCCCAAGACATGCCCCCAAGCCTGTGGCCCACTGTGGGCATGGTTCCCTTTCTCATCCGTCGCAGGTGGCGATGATAACCGGCTGCTCAGGCTGGACATTCAGAAAACAAGCTCCCATCTCTCCAGACTTCTCTCACTATTCCTGGTCTGGTGTGTTGAGCCAGTCCTCTTATCTCAGAGCTTCTCTAAAGTGAATTTATTCCTGCACAAGGTAGCTCCAAAATCTCTGCAAATCTCTCTTGTGTATGTGTGTGTGTTCAGTATGCTGAACATCTGAATGCAATGTTTTACCTTATTAGGAGTGAGCCTTGATCTGCTCCTGTTATCAGACACCGAAAATCTGTGTGGTCTTGATGTTACAATTTTCTGTCAAAAACAACGTAAAAGTATTTTCATCTCCTTTGTTCTTTGCCAAAAGCATTTAGGTACATTTTATCTGAAAATATTCTAGTGTATAACAACCAAGACAATCAATTGCCACAAGAAAGCTCTTAGATATGAGTGATTAGTGACTAGAGGCACTGATGTGTTTCAATTATTTATTTTGTAAGTAATAGTATTTACTTGTAAAAGGGGTAAAAGTAACACAGCATTTATTACAAATCTCAAGGCACTATTAATAAGGCAAATTTCCTTAATGGCTTTAGAGATAAATATTTTTTATTCATCAATTTTTTTTATGCATGTGACAAAATAAATGATGATAAACACATCAGAATCTTTATGTTTAATTTAGATTGCCTGTATCATCATATTAACAGAGATTCCTAGTGATGGATGATGCATATAGTATGTTTTCCCTAACCACAATTTTTTAGCACAGCTCTTTGCAATGATCTTGCTGAGAAAGGACATAAAAAATAAAACTTTAAAGCTATTTAAGAACGTGATCTCTGCCACCATCAACTGGCCTGGCAAGACATCTTCATCATCAAATTTGCCATTAAAAAAGTTAAAGCTGTTATTTTTTGTCAGTCTTCCCTTCTCCACCAGAATTCTTCTGGAAATTTACATGACAAATTCCTGAGAAGCTGCAGTGACAATATCCTGAAGCCACAGTATAATTCTGTTACTCTTTAATACACTTTAGAGTTTTGTAAAGTCAATGGCATGTGTTGTTACCAATTTAATTCACCCCTTCTACCCTGGCTGTCAGTTTCCTGCTTTATCCCTTCCCTCCTCAGAAAATCTGCAGTATCCTAGGAAAAAAATCTGTGGAATGAAACATTTAGAGGATGTGGGGAAAAAAAAAAAAATCTGCCTAGAAAAAAAAAGTAAGAGGCCATGATTTTTAGTGTAGGTGAATGATCATTTGATCATAGTTGATGCATACCTGTGTTGGGAAGAGATACCAGTCAGCAGAAAAACTCATAAGAAAAGGCAGTAGTTTAAATTGGAAACTGAGCAAAACATAAATTTGAAATGAAGTCAGTGAGGCCATTTGTGGCCCAATGGTTGCAGTTCAAAGAGATATTATAGTCTTCACAGCAATTACAAGGTCAAATACAGTGGCCTATTTATGCTACTGTATGTCACTACAGAGGCTTATAACATTCTGAGTGTGAAATTCTATTGAAATTAAGAAATAATACCATAAGTTCCTGAATTGAACACTTAAGGTTGTTTTATGCTGTGCTTCTGCTGTTCCATGGAGAAACAAGTGCTCAAATTATGCTTTATTTTGCCATATAACAATTGCTGAACTCTTTCAAAATAGAGCAATCTGTAAAATAAAACCATTTCTGTCATAATTGGGCTTTGTTTTCCTTAAACATTTTGACAGTGCAATTTATCTCCTAAGTGCCAATGTCCAGGAAAAAAAAAATCTGTTTGCTAATCTCTTTAGTTCTAGGGTTTAATGTGATGTTAATAATCATGCCCACAACTCGCATAGATTTAGCAAAGGCATGAATCACAGCACAATTATATCTTAGTGAATTGAGGAATTTGTAAACGAGCCAAAGCACTTAGCAGTTCCTGCTGTAAAAGTAGTATAAGAATATGGTACAGTGTTTCCAGATGCAGTTCTATTACAAGCTGCAGCAATAGAAGTCAAGGGGAAATTTTCATATTTTTGTGTGAAAGCAAAGAAGAAGCTGTTCAAGCGAGGGTGGTCTTAGTAGCCACAAAATAGTTTCAATTGAGGCAAGAACAATAGAAGTGTAATTATTAAATATAGAAACCCAGGAAATTCTAGTCTAAAACTACCCTGTAGTGATGCACATTCACAGTTTTTGAAGCACAATAATTTTTTTTTTAAATTAGCATTTGAAGAGTGCTTTATCCGGATTGCACAGTAATTATTGGTTGCCCTACCTCACTACTGCCTGGCTTTTTATTGCTGACGGAATATTTGTGCCTTCAAGGATTGGCAGTGTCCTGGGAGCTTGTGCAGGCTCCTGTCTTACTGGAGGGAAAGGGAAAGGCCTGGCAGAGGAGGGGTGGGGAGAGGCTGTTATATCCTTTATTTTTCCTACAAAGAGGTAACTTGCAAGTAAGCATCCAGATGAGGGTTTTTTAAAAAAATTTCTAATGGCTATGCCACATAGGATGCTTAAAGGTTCCCTAAATTATCTTAATCCAAATCTATTTTCACCTGATTTCTGAGTCATGTTTTCACACTAGAATTCAAGTTTCAAGTGTGATTGCTTTGTCATATGTTAAAAAGTTGAAATGCTCTGTTTTGACCACTCCCAGTTCCTCATATTGGAATATTGCAGGAAACAAGGTCTAAGGACCTGGGGAGGCTGGCTGTCTAGTCTGGCACAGCTGATATAACGTGNGTACAGTGTTTCCAGATGCAGTTCTATTACAAGCTGCAGCAATAGAAGTCAAGGGGAAATTTTCATATTTTTGTGTGAAAGCAAAGAAGAAGCTGTTCAAGCGAGGGTGGTCTTAGTAGCCACAAAATAGTTTCAATTGAGGCAAGAACAATAGAAGTGTAATTATTAAATATAGAAACCCAGGAAATTCTAGTCTAAAACTACCCTGTAGTGATGCACATTCACAGTTTTTGAAGCACAATAATTTTTTTTTTAAATTAGCATTTGAAGAGTGCTTTATCCGGATTGCACAGTAATTATTGGTTGCCCTACCTCACTACTGCCTGGCTTTTTATTGCTGACGGAATATTTGTGCCTTCAAGGATTGGCAGTGTCCTGGGAGCTTGTGCAGGCTCCTGTCTTACTGGAGGGAAAGGGAAAGGCCTGGCAGAGGAGGGGTGGGGAGAGGCTGTTATATCCTTTATTTTTCCTACAAAGAGGTAACTTGCAAGTAAGCATCCAGATGAGGGTTTTTTAAAAAAATTTCTAATGGCTATGCCACATAGGATGCTTAAAGGTTCCCTAAATTATCTTAATCCAAATCTATTTTCACCTGATTTCTGAGTCATGTTTTCACACTAGAATTCAAGTTTCAAGTGTGATTGCTTTGTCATATGTTAAAAAGTTGAAATGCTCTGTTTTGACCACTCCCAGTTCCTCATATTGGAATATTGCAGGAAACAAGGTCTAAGGACCTGGGGAGGCTGGCTGTCTAGTCTGGCACAGCTGATATAACGTGGCCAGTGCTTTACAACTAAGTGATGAGTTCCCCTTGGGCTTTCCAGGTTTAAGAAGGGAATTGAGTTTGCCCTGTGCCTCAGTTGCCATCGAAGGGGTCTCTGGCTCTGGCCTCCAGAGTAAAGCAGGTAAAGTCTGATGTATCCAGTTCTTCTAGCCCAAGCAGTACCAATTATGTATAAATAGTTCCTGACAGATGTTTGTGTGATGTGGTCTCAAAAACTGCTAGTGATGGAGATTTCTCTATTTCTATTAGGAAAATTATCACAATGCTTAAGGCTAGAAATACATCTCTCTTGACCTCTAGACCAAATCCCCCAGGTGCAGTATAAGTCTGTTGTTCCTTGACCTTCCTGCAATAGACACAGAAAACAGATTGATCTATTCTCCTTACAAGAAGATTTTGCATATCAGAAGGTTGCTCAGTCTCCCTCTAGCTTTCTTCTCTCCAAACTAAGTAGCTGCAATTAATTCAGTTGTTCCCTATAGGATATTTTGTAGCCCTCTGATTATTTTACTTGTCTTCCTCTAGGTTCTCTCCAGCTGATCCATGGATCTCTTGAAGCTGATACTCTGTGGGAAGCAGCAGTACTGAACAGAACAAGTTGGATGCCTTGCCTACAGCCCCTTTTTTCTGTATATACATCAGGACACAAAGACAGCTTTTAGATTGACATTGCTGGGTACTACTAAGTTAATTATCTTTCTTCTTGTGTTTGGGCCGCTAATCCATCTAAGCACAAATAGAAAATACTTTTTTCTTCCCCATACACAATAATTTCAAAAATTTCTTGAGATTGATTTTGAATTCTCAAGAGTTGATTAAAAAAGTCACCCAAACTTCAGTGGAATCAAGCTGGAAAATGTCAATCTGCTATACCTGTTGAGTTAAAATAGTATACACCCTGCCTTCCCATATGTTTACAGATCAAGTAGTCTACAGAACTGACGTATCCATACCATAATTATGGGCAGTGAAAGCAATAACTATGCCACTGTTAACCACCTTTATCCTAAAATAATTTAGGTTAAAAAAATCCTTTAAAATCATTGAGCAAATCTAATCTAAATCCTGTACAGTTTGCTCCTATAAAATTGTTTTATTATATTCTGTTTTATTGTATTCTGATATTAGAGGGGTTTTAATACAAAGGGCATCTTCCAACTAATCTTCTAGACCCTAACTGTTGAACTGTACAAAGAAGCCAGATGTGGTCAAAATATTTAGAATACTTCTTAAGCAGATTTGAATATTCTGGAACAAAGTCTGCCTTTTTTTTTTTTCATGCAAATCTTCATCTGTATGTTAGTAAAGTAACTTCTAACTGAGTAGATATAACCTTTTTTTCCCTCTTGTCTCTGGACTATTATTTTACTTTGACTGTTTGATAAAACTTTCAGCAGAGCCATATTTTGCCTGTCACTTTCTCTTTATGAATGTTCTTTCATTACTTCCTTGAGTTTCCTGCTCTGTTTACTTCTGTCTCTATAATTTATTGCAGTCTTTTTGATAGTCTTTCAAATTTTAGGAAGCATCAGCATATTTTGTCTCTTTTGTTCAGTGGCAGTTTGCTTGCAGCTGAAGCCAGATGATGTCTCTTCATTGCTGGTAATATTTCTCTTACATTAATTTCTGTTGTCACTAATTCTTTGCAGGTGGGCCACTGACAGGAACACTGTAATAAACTGCCACCATGAGGCATTAGCTAAGTCATAATGCAATAATGTTGATATTGGAAATAATAATCATTGCATGATGAATCAGAGAAATCTGGAGGCTTTTCTAAGACCGTAAGTCATAGCCCACATGCATTGTAGTTTGTTGAGCTGTACACAATGATAAACAGAATCATTCTTTAATAGTGTTAGGGTGGCTGTGGATTCTTTTATTTTTTTCTGTTTAAGCTAAGATGGCATCAGTATTTTTCCTTCCTTTGTTGCCTAAGAACTTTCTGGCAGTGGAGCTTCTGTGTGTATTTAAGTCAGCAGAAAAATTTACCCTCTTCTCACCTATGCTATGTGTACTACCAGTAAAAGAAGCAAATAAAAATTTAGGGGAGTAGAATGGTTGCAGCAGTAACTTGGAGCTGCCTAAGGACAAATAAATTAAGGTCTAGTACCTCAGACTGCTTTGTAACAAGACTTTTTAATTTTCAGTGTGGAATTCGTAGTTCAGCAGAGTATCTGTACTGCTTGGATATCTCACATACAGTGGTAGATACAGTGTAGATGGTACCTACATACAACTAAATACAGTTGTAAAGGAGGAGTCTTTCAATGCTTTCTCTTTCTGTCATGCCCTGAGCAGGCTTGCTGCTGATGTGGCTGAGCAGCTGGGTACCGACCACACTCTGAAGCCTCTGTAAGATCCTCAGGTCACTCCACTTCTCTACCTCTGATGAAAGCATCCTCACAGGCATGTACTCTACGCGCCCAAAGACTTACAGGGGATCAATAAAAGCCTTGAGTCCTATGGAAGTGCCTTTCACTTTAGTTGTTGTATCCGTAGTTTTTTTCCAAGATCATCCAGTGCTTATTTTAATTGTAATTCAAAAGGTAAGGGGGTGGGAAGCAGGCAGAAGTACCTTCCTGGCTCTGCAGGGTTCCTGAAAGAATAACTCTGAGAGTTGGGACTTGCCAGTGTTGAATATTTTCTTAACTCTGAGTTTTAGTTGTTATGACACATTCAACACCTCTATTCAGTCTTCCAGGCAAAGCATGCAAAAAAGGTATTGTGTGATCTATATAGTTTACAGCAAATAACATCTAAATTGGATACTAGAGTGAATAGACCCTGGTTTGTTGGCAGGGTATTACCTTTTTCCCCAAATGTAATGTCTTATTTGCTAACACAACTCTGAAAGAAAGGCTGTAATTGTAATTAAATAAAATAGGCATGAATGGCATAAAATAGAAGTGTAACACAAATATGTAAAGCAGAAACACTTGTCATTGTTTTTGTTCTTTAAATTCTTCCCAAAGATGTCATAACCCGTCAGACTGTGGCCATTTGTCTGATTTGAAAATCTTTCCTTTCAACAAAAAGTGGAATGTTTCCATGGAGATCAGCCAGAGATAGCCAAATGACGAACTTCTTGGCTGTACTTTCAGTTTGGTTTCTATGGTTTCCAGACAAGGAGGGGGTAATGTGAAGTCACTGAGCTTTCTTTCTTTCTTACTTTCATTCTGTCATTCTTTTGTTCTTTCTTTCGTTCTCCTCTCCTTCTCTCTTTCTCTCTCTCCACCCACCTTATTTTTCTGCAGGTTAAAGGTCATTGTAAAACAAGTTGTGTGGGCCCACAATGAGCCCACAACAAGCAAGGGTAATTGTTGTCATCTTGGTCCTTGAAAAGCCTTACATAGGTCAGTTGTGCAGTTTTACAATTGTCCTTATTCTAAGATAAAGAAATAAAGACAAAGTGATAAGACTTTCTTAGTATTCTGAGCAAAGTTATAGGGAAAATAAGTTTATAATGACTACATTTACCTTGACTGTGCACACAAGGAGAAAATGGTAACAGGATTGACACCGCACACTTCTTTTTAAAGGATATGAAAACTAACAATGAAATACTGCATCTTGGAAATATCTGAAGGCCTTCAGAATAAGAAATGCTTCAGGTCTCACTAGAAATACTAAACTGAATGGAAAAATTTAGGTATTAGAGTAGTAAGCAGGGTAGCTAATGGATTTCTATGCAGTGTCAAGAGAACTCCGTAAAGCAAAAGAAAATTGTCACCTTGACATCTAAATTCTCATTTTTCCTCTCCCTCTGCACGCTAAAGTTGTTTTCTTCAAAAAGTGTCACATGGTTGTTTGGAACTGGTAAATACATCCTTTCCATGCTACTTCAGAGAATGTTACAAAGCACATATTCCTTCTTCATAGATCCAAAGTGTGTTTTCCTGTCCATCCTGCTTCACTGTTTCTTGCTTTTCCAAGAACAGTAATACAAACTTATTTCCACTTTTTCCCAATTTTTTGAGGGCTAATTCAATTCTCTCCTATCACCTCTGCCATGTTTCTGAGAAGGCAGCTTCTGTCTGTTGCCACCAATTGTATCCTTCTTTTTCTGGCTCCCTTGCAGAAGCAAATTTATGGTATTGGAGAAAGAGTCATAAGTAAGAATGAAGAAAACAATATGTAATGCTGTTGCTATTTGGAACTCTCTGAAGTGAGGACTGAGTGAAGCTTGATGACTTATGAAGGCTCTTGTATCTGCCCAGTATGTACCACTCTGCAAATTTAACTGTTCATGCTGTCTCCAGGCAAGAAACTGATGAAAAATGAAGTATGTCACACAACATGTTGTGATGCCTAAACCCATTCTTTTCAAAACAAACAAACAAACAAGCAAGAGTAAAGAGTAGGACCTAGTTTTACAATTCAAGCTGCCCCCTTTCCATTGAAATGCCTGGTTGAAGAATTGAAAAAGCTGGGAGTGGTGCAACAACTTTGTGGTTCTAAATTTAAAAAAAAAATTAAAAAGGTAAAAAACCCCTAGATAACAAACATAGGGCACAACATATATTGAAAATAAGACCACAAAATATTATTCAGACATAAAATCTATTCTTTCTAAAAGATTTGAAAAGTATTTGAAATCTCTGCGGAAAACAGCGGGTTCATGCTAGCAGAATAAGAGAAAGAGACCAGAAGGCATCACCAGCCTGACCCACAGTAACTTAGTGAGGGGGCCACAACACCTTAAACGTGTGTGGGGCAATGGAAGGTGGCATGTGCTGCTGCTTACCCACCAATTGATTCCTGGGCACAGTGTTCACTGTTCTGCTGGTGAAATGAGATGAAGAGATGGGAACAAGCATTGTAAAAATGGCACAGGGAAGGGTCATCCCTTCCACTTATTGCAGTCTCCCTCTAAATTGTCTTGTGTATGACTACAAGACTGCAAACAGCAGCAAGAAGATAAAACAAGCAGTGGGAATCTGGTACAATGGTTGTCTCAAATACCCTGAGGTGAGATGCAGTTTGCAGAAGCATTGCTAGGGGAATCATACTGAAATTGGTCTGTGTAGTATGAGATCTGATTAATACAAACATCTAAAATATTCATCCTTTGCTTCAAGATCACTGTATGAAAGGAATTTTTTAGGTAATGAAATTTAATTGTTACCTTGATTAAGTGACAAAATTAGTTCACTGATATGCATTTGTAAAGCATAACAAAACAGAGTTTTCACCTGTATAACAATTTCTAATTGTGTGCAATACAGAGTAAAACTTATTACTGGCTTGCAGAATGGCATCTTAACTCTTGTAGAAAAGATTCTCCATGACAGAAAATATTTTCCTGGAGGGTATAGACTGCATGTTGTTTAGTGGATTAGTTTTAAGTGAAGATTGAGTGTTGTGTTAATCATTGCCATTACTCTGCTTTCCTTTAGTTATATAACCTGTTGAGAATGATAGATAAATTTCATAGGTTTTGCTCATCAAACCAGTATTAGTTGAGATATGGTCCATGTGCCAGATGCACTTCATAGCAAAATTCCTTCCTTGTACAGTGTGATTCTGTTGCCATTGCCTGTGTGCATCTAAGAACTGTCTCCTGTCTTTGTGTCTGGGAAGGGCTCACAGAGCCAAAATACTGTGGTATCAATCAGAAGCTGCTCTGATTTCACAGGATTACAGAATTGCTAAGGTTGGAAATTACATTTAAGATCACCTAGTCCAACTGTAAACCTAACACTGTGAAGTCCACCACTAAATTATGTCCCTGAATGTCACATGTACATGTCTTTTAAATACCTCTAGGGATGGTGGCTCAACCTCTTTCCTGGCCAGCCTGTTCCAATGCTTGACAACAATTTTGTGAAGGAATTTTCCCTAACAATCAGTCTAAACCTCCCCTGGAACTACTTGAGGCTGCTTAGTCTTCTCCTGTCACTTTTCACTTGGGAGAAGAGACCGACTCCCACCTGGCTACAGCCTCCTATCAAGAACTTGTAGAGAGTGATAACATCCCTGAGCCTCCTTTTCTCCAGGCTAAACAACCCCAGGTCCCACAGCCACTCCACATCAGACTTGTGCTCCAGACCCTTCACCAGCTCCATTGCCCTTCTCTGGACTTGCTGTAGTACTTCAATGTCCTTCTTGTAGTGAGGGGCCTGAACTCAGGATTTGAGGTGTGGCCTCACCAGTGCCAAGCACAGGGGGACAATCACTGGTCTGGTCCTGCTGGCCACAAAATCTCTGATGCAGGCCAGGATGCCATTGGCCTTCTTGTCCTAATGGGCACACACTGGCCACACAAAACCAGCACCCCCAGATCCTTTCTGCTGGCAGCTTTCCAGGTCTCTGCAGCAGTTTCTCTGCTGTGACCAGTCATATATGCCCTGTGTGAAAAGCAATGCTTCTTTTTAACATGTGCCAGATGTGCATCCTGCAACATCCATGACCTGTAAGGATGAATAGAGGAGTTAGCTGTTCTTCCTGCTCCCCCACACCACAGTCCCATGACTGAAGCTACCACACAGCAAGGATGTGACTGCACTTTGACTGGGTACTGGATGTGCAAATAATCGTGACAGGAGAGGGGGATGCAGATTCCAGTGCAGCAGAAATAGATCTATGGCCACCCTCTGGCTGCAAGTGTAGGTGTCACTTCCCTCCTCTGCACATTTTTAATAAGTTGAAATAGAATTACATACCATAAATTATCTTCAACAATCCATATCTCCTAAGTCATACCTTTCTGCAGTGATCTCTGTTGCTTAGAAAAGGAGAAAAAATTAAACAATCATGAGGGCTTTTACCTCTGATTGCAGCCCTGGGCTATCTCCCTGTTATCAGAACTTCACAGGAAAACTGTTGGTTTTCACCCTTCTGAGGAAATCTTTTCCATTTAAGCTCATGACTCTCCTTTGCCTCTTTTCATCTTGGCAGAAAGTTCTCCCCGACCTGAAGCTTAGCTAAACATGCTTGGAGATGACTGAAAGAACACTTGAGTGTTATTCTACCAGGGTAAAAATAAGGAAAGACTTCTGTGGTAAGTCTGAATATTTGGCTTTTGCATAAAAGACTGGGGAAAAAAAAGCTTCAAGAAAACAAGCCTGATGTCATCTAGATAAAATTTAAAGACAAGACGATGTTAACAACATGATTTTGAAATCCCCAAAGGAATTCTGAGAGAGATTGTGACCAATTAAGTCAGAAGAGTCCATAAAGCAGGTGGATGATAAAGGCTTTAATCCATGGTGAACTAGGTTTCTCTTAAAGAGGTAAAGAAAAAGATTAAAAAAAAAAAAAAGAGAGAGAGAGAGAAAAGAGTTCTTAAACTTGCTGAGAGAGCTGGGTGATATGCTGAGGCACTTCCAGCTTGTCCAGTACATATATTCCCCAACCCTGACCACAAAATGAAAATGTTAGATCCCTCCACAAGTCTAGCCATCTGTTTCCAGCTCAACTTATCATAACACCTAACAAGCATACTATTACACTCTTGATAAGAAGCCAGAATTTAATGTTGGCACTCATAGCACTTTCTGCTGTAGACATGCAGCAGACTGAGAGAGCTCTATTGGATGTGAATGGCACTATCCCTGTTGCTGATATTAGGACTGATTTTAGGCATCCAGAAGAGATGCTGCAGACTTTGCATTTTAACTCAGTCAATATCTGTGCAAGAAAATGCTAATTGTTCCAGAACCTGGGAGGCCTTAAGCAGAAATAATAGATCAGCTACTGAAAAGAAGAGCAAAATATTTTTCTTTCTTTGCAAAATTACTTCTTAAAAGTACATAGCATGGTGCAGGAAATTAAAGGCCTTGAAGTCAGTGTTCTGAGTCCTTTTAATATTGAAATTGAACAATGAAATTCAAGATTCTTAGTCTGAATGCTCTGAAGAAGGTATCTTTTCCTCTTTTACTGGTTATTATCTGTTCAGGATATTATATTGAAATATCTTTTGTGTGAAAAAAATTATTAATGATCTTCTTTAATAGATTTGTAGCATAAATATTTACATTTATGAGCAGATATATCAAATATCATAGCAAAAACTGTCTCCTTAGCAGTCCCATCACAGTGTCTCTATTTGTAGGGCAGCAGCAAGGCTCAGTCATATTCATTCCCATTTCATACATCCTTCAGAGATCACCAGATCACTTGGCCAGTTTTGTTAACCTGTCCAACTCAGTGAATTTACAACATGTAGGACTGCGAAGAGATGCTTTAATGTGAAGGTTTTCACTCTAAGAGTATGAGAATGGAGGAAAATGAAAAACAGGAAAAAGGGATGTTAAAGAATGAAACATGGTGGTGGAGGGTCCTGTGTGAAGTGTGAGGAAAAGTTATTTGTGATTAAAGAGGCATTCTGTGAACAGAAAAAGTATTATTTTGAATAGAGGAAGTGGCAAAACAGGAAGTTAAAAATTTGGTCCTGACAAAAAAAGAGTCACATTGAGTGCAAGGAGAGAGGATGCAGTAGTTTTGAGACACTCTTGAAGGGCTCATCTTTGCTAGGGAAAAGTTATTTTTAAAACACATTCAAATTTTCATGTAATATAAATTGCATCTTTCTTCTAAACACAAAAACTGGTCAAATTGTGTAGTGGGTTGTACCAAAGTCTCACCCCTTGCAAGTTAAAAATTGTGGTTTAATTTGGTGCAAAGAACATCCTGACCTGGTTTGACTATTGATTTCTCTCATTGTTATGCACCTTTTTAGGACTTCCACCCACACCAGTAAAGATCCAAGTAAACTCAAGTGGAAACTGTATTTTAGTTCCTGTTATTGACCGGTTCCAAATGTACTGCAAACATGTCAGGGCATTTTACTGAAGGGCCATCTCCATACCCCCGCTTTGTTGCAAATGTACACCGAGCCATTCCCTGACGAGCCGAGGCTGTTAACACCCGGTGTGTGAACTCTGTTGGAAAGCTTGTCCCGTGCTCCCGCCGGGAGCATCTTCCTTGTGCGGCGCTCGGGAGAGGAGCTTCTTGCTGCCATCTATTGATAGCACGGCGGAAGGGTCAGGAGCCGCCGCGCCCCGGCCGGCCTGCCTCACACCGCTTTTTAATCTCTGTCTGTAGAGCTAACGAGGTGGTATTATTCTCAGTGGTTGAATAAGCAGAAAATGGTTTGAATTTGGTGCAGGGTGAGCGAGGCTTCTGCTTATCCCAGTCTCAGACCCGGGTCAGGGGGTTTGAGAGTGCAGTGCCCCAGGAATGGGGAGAGAAGGGAGAAAGGCCTCTGGGGCTTCGCCAGAACGAATTTCAGAGTGAACTACAATAAGAGTTAAAATAACTGACACAAAGGTCATAATACTTGTAAAGCGATGATTGTTAGACAGTTTGGAAGCATGAAAATCCCTTTCCAGGGCTGTACAAACGGCAGAGGACCACGAAGGCTCCCTCAGAGACAGCTGAGAGGAGAGCGCGCAGGAGCAGTGACACAGCCAGCCACGGCAATGTGTGACAGGGACATCTTCCTGAGGGCACATGGCCCCAGGGGCTAAAGGGGGCGTGTGTAGGTCTGTGACGGGCTCTGTAGCTTCACTGACCATGGATAGCGTGCAGGGTGTCTGAAAACTGCGAGAGAAGCATGGGACCAGAGGCCTTTAATATTGGATATTCACATCAGTAGGTGGGGAAACTGAGTGAAAAGACTCAGAATGCCTGAGCTATGGAAGTGTGTGTTTTGCTTTTTGTGCAAACACCTTTGTGATCATTGGTGTTTAATTCCCTGATTTCATCTAGTTTTGTTTCCATATAGCTTTTGAATTTCAAACACAGATTCTGCCTGCAGGAGGTTTCTGTCATTTTTCCATACGTTTCAGGGAATGGCTACAAGCTGTTTCTCCTATGAGTAGAAGGAATCAAGAGATATTTTATCCTTACTATCTTTGCTCACAAACACCCACTAAGAGTAAAGTGCCACCAAATTAAATTCAAAGATGTTATACAAACATTGTATGTGAGCTGCTTGCTGTTAACTTAGTATTCATATGAAAATGCTAAAATTAGAAAGATAATATGGAATAGATGAAAGGAAAAACTCTACCTTTAAAAATTAACCTAAAACCAACACACTGAGGTGTACTTGAGCCAAGTGTGGTTTTCTGTCTTACAGGGATTTTTAATATTTTTTTCTGTTGTTAATGTAATTAAAGATAATTAAAAGATCCTCAGCAACTGCAGTCTACATCTGGAAAGGTAGCATATTAATGCCATTTTCATTTTTTCACAGGTCATTGAGGTAAAGTGATATTGGATATTGCACAGATTATCTTTGTGTTGTGTTTATGATCAAAATAGAATGCATGTAGGAAAAAAATATCTCTCTCAGAAATAACCCCGAATTTATTTCTAGTAAAATATAATTAATAGAGAAGAGTGTTAGTGTCTGCTTATCAGTATCAGACGATTCCTCAAAGGCTGTGGTCTTCCCCTCAGGACACTCATAACTGCTCCATTGAACCAAGCCAGCCGCTAAAGGCAACACTTGGCCAAAACATAGTTGCTGATAGTCACGATGCATAGTCTGGTCTGCGTGTCTGCCTGATCTCACAGAACCCCAGTGTCAGAAACTCTGGCCACCAAAACAAACACAGCCTCTGAGTCAGTGTTGCTGATCTCATACAAATATGTGAGTGCTCTTTGGTAAAGGTGGGAGGGCGCAGTTTGCATCGGCTCAGAGATGGCCAGGCTTCGTGGCCGCTTCACCAAATGCCTCATATCCTTGTTTACTGGCTGTGCTCACACTTGCTTACTTCCAGCTCATACTGCTGGGGACCTGGCCCACTCTCCTGTTCCAAATATGTTGTGTAGGCATGACGTGTCCTCTTTACTGGGAAACACCTAGGCTGCCTCTGAGCAGGTGAAATGAGCAAGGTGCTGCTGAGGTATCTCCTTTCTTCCTGGCATTCCAAACCTAGCGGGAATAAATTACTCGTGATGATCTGCCTCTCACTGTCCACTCCCAGTGTCACCTTTACCATCTGCCTCTCCAGTTTCATAGCTCCTTGTTCAAGTGAGTCAACCCACAAAGCATTTCACTTGGGTCCATTTGATTCAAATCAGGGAGAACAAGTATCTACTATACAGTAATTAAGAGAAATAAAATTTTTAAGACTGCTTTTTCATCAGTCTTTTCACCTAAACCCTGCTAAGCTCCTTCCTGAAGGTGAACTATTTCTGGAAAGCAGGGAGAAAGAATGAAAGAAATAAAAAAGAGCATGTGTTTTTCAAAAAATGTTCTCTAGGGGATGTCAGTGACAACCTGAAGGGTTGGAAACCATTTTGTGGAGAACAGCAGAATGGGAAGGTTGTGCCGAGAGAACTGAGACCCATGGAGAGGTTTTGTAAAATAAATATCATAGGGAGAATATCAAATTGGTTTTTTCATGATGCATTTTTCCAGTGAGAATCTATACATGAACTTAAGGAACAATGTCAAGACGATGATGTTTAATGCTGGAATTACATGTTCTTGCTAATATCTGTATTCCTTTTGATGTTGATGAGATTACTGAAAGAATGCTACATTCAGTTCTGAAGTCTATAATTTACAAACAAAAAAGTATTGAAGAAGATTCAGAAAAGAAAAAAGAGTGAGGGAACAACTAGAAAATCAGCCTTTAACTAGTTTCTAAAGACTCTCAGTCTGTTTAAATTACCAAGGAGAAATTTAAGTGCTGAAAAATCTATTTCTAACAGTGCGAACAAACTTTGATAAGAGATGCTCAGTATCTGACTTGTGAAAGAAGAAATATTTAAACTTGAAATAAATTAAGCTTCTTATTAAAAAGTACCCATCCATTGCAATGGCTTGTCAGAGTCGAGAAGGTTCCTCAGCTCTAGAAAGTTTCTATTGGTGTTTGGACACTTATTTAGTTAATTATTGTGTTTGTGTTATGTGTTTGTTTAGTTTGGCTTTTGTTTTTGTTTTTACTATTAACATAACCTATCAGCATTTTACTGTCAGTCCTAAATGTTGAGCAAATCTTATCAAACTATAGTACTATTTCAATATCAGAAGGTGGTACTGCCCTCCTGCTATGTGTTCTCTGCTGAATTTTCAGAAACTTCTGATAGCTTTTGATGGCCTTCGTTTAATTTTTGTTAGACTAGGCACCATACTGCCTGACCATACAAGCATCATAGATCCTCAATACTGGAATCTCTGACAGCTACAGGACTAGAAACTTTATCTATGAACTAATTGGAGGTGTCTTAGATGAGAGAAGTAGTATTTGACATTCTGTGTGTGTGTATTCAGGTTTTTCATTTGATCCTCATTAATCGTTACATGTAGCTCACACTTACACACTGGTTATTTCATCTTCTGTAAATCCCTGAGATATGAAGGGGGTGGTCAGTGTTGTGTAACAGGATATTCCAGATAAGAACTACTTTATGCCAGGTGAATTTTATCTGAAGTCAGTGCAGAGAGCAGAGGACAGGTGATAAAAATGTATATTCAGTGTTGCTAATACAATGGAGGTGTAACTGCTTTCACCTCAGGAGTAGGAAAGCTCTTGGGTAATTTTTTGAATGTTAATTTTTATACCATCTTTCTTAGGGATCTAGTTTACCTATTTATCAGGGTGAAGAGGTATGTTTATTTTCCTCTCTGCAGTTGCCACAACATGGAACAGGAGCAGGCAAGTATAATTCAAATTTGTTTGGAACAGAATTTTGCAAAAATGAGAGGGAAAAACATTTCCTGCAAGACACATTTTGAAACCTAACCAGAAATAGTCCATTTTGATTATTTGGCATTTTTAATTATTCTTTTACTTTTTCAATTTCATGATCTTAAAGAAAAATATTTCCAAGTGTGAATTTATCCCAAACTTACAGATGGCCTTCACTCACTGTACATAATCCCAGTTTTATTTCTGTTTTATTTTTAAAAAATATTTACTTGTCAAACTATCTATTTTGTAAAATGTAGATGATTCTTAAGCAGTCTTTAACTACAATTAAGAACAACCTTTCAAAAAGTTATGAATTATTACACCACCACATACAGCATTTTACCAGTTATAGTCAAAGTTTCATGCAATTGTATGAAAGCTTGAAGGCTTGCTTTTTAGAGTAAACATATCTGCAGGTAAAGTTGTAAAATAAGTGAGGACCTTTGATGTTACAGCAACAAGAAAATTTTTCCTGTTGTGGTAACACACACTGTTTTTATTTGTATCACAAGTATATTTCTGCAGTTAATACTTGAATTTTTTTGTCTCTTTTTCAGAAAAAAAGATGGATCTGATAAACCTCTATGAGTTTTCAGCTCATAATATCTTATGATTGGCTCATAATATCTTACCATTGGCACCACTTCTGTTTTCGTGGTTGCTGTCTGCTCAGTATGCTTCTTTTATATGGGCAGCTCCCCTTCTAAAGCATAAGCATGAGTCAATCTTTTTGACAAGTTATCTCTGTAAGTTGCTGCTACCTGTACAGGAGTGATGTGTCCTGTATAGCAAGAAGACACTACTGTTGTATTGTTTGTGTTTTGAACAAATAGTTTTTAGATTTATAGCCATTTCTAGAATGGTTAAAAGGAAACATCTACCTAATGTTGCATACTTCATATGATTCCTAGTGCCATATTGTATACATTCTTGTGTTTATTTAAAAACCTTGTTTAAAAAAGCACAGGATGTGAAGCAATACAAAATTTACAAAACTTTTTTCTAGAATTGCTTGCCTTCCTTTAGATTGAGTACACTTGGGTTCAGAGCTAAGAGGGTGGCTTCCCTTTGGCTTCTGTTAGTAAAAAGCAGATTACATACTGATTTCCTTAACTCGTTTAAGTATTTCGTGTCACCAAGAAAGCAATCAAAATATAAACACATGAGAAATTGCTCTTTGAGTGTTAAGGGCGTGAAATTCACTGGAAAGTTTCTCACAATGGAATGTTAGGGCAAAATCAGGATCAAAACAATGGAAGTTATATGAACAAAATAATCAGTTTTGTTATCAATATTGAAGTATGTTGATTGATTGCATACTTCCAGAAAATAAAACATTTTTTATTTACTACTGACTCCTTGATTGCTATTTATCACCTATGCAGAATATGAAAAATGGGATAAATATTGTCACCTATAACAAACTAAAAGCAAAAATTTACCTCAGGAAAATACAGTGTCCTTATTTAAGCTGGAAAGTCTGATTTATGTATCTTTTTCCTCATAGTTTTCTCTTTTTTTGTGTGTATCTCTGTGTGTGCATGACTCCTGCAGCAAATCAAAAAGCATAACATTAAGAAGATGGCAAGTCTTAAAGAGGCTATCTGAATTATTTTAAGATTATTATGCATCTGTTCAAAGTCCACAGACAATGGAGAAGCTATTCACGTGCAGGTTGTAAAATTATGTTTATCATCATAAAAACAGAGATACTTTTGGTTTTCTGGTTTCACTGCTTGTGAATACCTTAAAGTTGATGTAAAAGCTCTGAAATGTTTCCTGAATTGTTGTTATGTCACTTTGGCATAATTTAACGGAACTATTAAATGTGACTTATGAATCAAGTGACTTGCCCACTGGATTTCATTGTTCATAAAATGCACATTTTTTACAGTGTTCTCAAAGTTGCTTTCTATTCAGCTTAGAGTTTGGATGTTTTTTGCCTTCTCCAAACACCAATGCTTAGTGTTACGACCAATAGCTTTCAATGCCAGGTGAGCATCTCTCCAAAAACAGATGCTTGCCATGGAAAGGCAATGCTAGGAAGGTACGGAGTCCTGGGGCTCTGTGAGTTATAGCCATTATCTGCAGGCACATGTGATGCATGCACTTGCATGATGAAATTTTAGGTAGGCAACAGCACCAAACGACTTGTTACTTTTTCACATGTTATGTCTTTGCAGCACACCTGCAACAAAATGAAGTACTTCATTACCTGCTTTAAGCTGAGATGTTTTTCTACGTGGTGATACTTCTTTTCGCTGCATCTGGTGGGCTAATAAAATGCTCATTCCCACAATGCTTATTCTGTAGGAAGAACTGGAAAGAAACCAGCCTAGCTGGGCCAACTTTTGCCAGTTCACCAGGCAAAAGTTGGCCGCATTCATTCATTGAATGCGGTGGGCATTTTATTAGCCCACCGCTGCATCTGGGTGCACCCATTCATTGAATGCGGTGGGCATTTTATTAGCCCACCGCTGCATCTGGTGGGCTAATAAAATGCTCATTCCGCACAATGCTTATTCTGTAGGAAGAACTGGAAAGAAACCAGCCTAGCTGGGCCAACTTTTGCCAGTTCACCAGGCAGCCAGGGATGACTTTGGGGTCACTGACCACCAGGGACCACCAATGAGACTCCCAAGACAGAAGACTGGATGTGTAAAGGGGAGGGAAAATAGGCTAATGATTTTGGGGAAATGATTCTCATATTTATTCTGGGAGAATCAATGAACATGTATGTAATGTACAGTACATGAACAGGAGTTTTTCTCTACTCAGCATGCACGATTTTTGGAGGAGATATCCCCTTGTGCATCTGGCTGAATAAAGAATGACTACTTCTTAATGCTACATTGGTGTTAAGGAGTCTTTTCATTTTTGTTGATTTTTTGTAACGCTTCCTTTCGTTGCTGCAGTTAGAAAACCAAAATAAGGTTACGGAAGAGATTGAATACGGCAATTTTAAACAGCCAAATAATCCACTACTGAAGTTAATATGAAGGTTTTTTCTTCCATTGCAGCTATTTATGCTGACAGAGTTGCCTTGGTAGAGTATTATCCTTTTATACACAAGAGTCAGATCTGTCCCAGAGATTTCAAAGTGAGTGTGTGTGCCAGACAGGAGCCATTAAGTGTGCCAGAGGTCTGAGAGCAAATTAAGACAAATGTTCTTTGTATTCTTTCTGATTATAAGGATTAACTGTATGTATCCTTTCCCTTATCTCCTGCAGTCATATTGGCTTGATGAGTGTTATATGGATTAGCAAAGCAGCAGAGTGTCAGAGGAACTGTGCTTTATTGGTAAGTTTTGAGTGAAACACGTACTGTGGTTGTTGCTGTTGGTATCCTGCCTCTCATTTGTGTTGAGGTGAAATGAGCACCCAAGGGAGCTTAGAATTCTGATTGTCTGATGCAGGAAGAGGCCGCTTCTGCTTCATGCCAGGTGATACCAAGACTTTTGGGTGGGGTGTGTGTGTAGGTTTTTTGGCCTGTCTCTGGGAATAATGGGGAAAACCCAAGTTATGATACTACATGAAGCTTCCTTATAGAGACTAGTCCAAAGCAGTCTGAAGACCTGTGAGCACATCTGTGATGAGCCACACCGCTCTGAGACACCTCTAAACTCTTGGAAAGAGTTGCAGAATGGGAAGTTACACTAGGTAATAACCCATTCTACTTAAAGGGGAGGTAATTATCTATATTGCATAAATGCAGAAGAATATATTTTAAGTGTTAATCATAGACATAGCTGATGAAATTGCATAAAGGAATAATCAAATATCCATAGTTACTTTGGCTAAAAATCATGCAAACTTTTTTTGATATATCTGAGGATTAAGAGACCTTCACTTAGAGACACAGTTACCATTAAATGTTGATTATAAATAATAACACAGATGCAAGTGGTTCAAGAGCCAGCCCTGTTCTGAAGCAGGGTAATAGCTCCATCATATAGGGTGTGGTGGGTAGGTTGACAATTGTAGCAAAGAGAATTGTGAGACATTTATCTATTAAAATGAAACCTCTCAAATCTACATGTCTTGATGGCATATACTTGGATCTTTAAAGGCGCTCAGTAAGTGTATTTTTTTTTTACTCCAAACTATGTTTCTTCACCCAGCAACCCATGAGGATGTTGAAACAATACAGCTGGGTAATATTAAAAAAATCCCCCACAAAACAGAACCCCAACTTCCTCCCTCCCAAACACAGCATTCAATAATACCTGTGACCTGACCATGAAGAAAGCAAAACACACAATGGCTGAGAATATTATACCAATCTCCTACAGTGAGCCACAAAACCAGAAAGCATTTCCTGATCCACTCCTATCTCCATCAAAACTTAGGGGATGTAAGCTGAAGTTAGAAATCTCCAGTTTCAAAGAAGCAGGCACCTTCATATGAGGATAATTCAGTATTTCAAAAGAGGGGCACTAGAGATATGACACTGCATCAATTTCTGATACCTTAAAATGGAGGCAAAATATTTCCTACAATGGTTTTATATATTCTATTTATCTCGCTTTTTCTTTTTTTTTTTAAGGATGCACAACTAAAACAAGTATTTCTCTTAGGATGTTTTTAACATTTGCAGCTACATAAAAGAGAGAGCTGGACATGAGCTGGCAATTGTGCACTTGCAGCCTAGAAAATCAGCCATGACCTGGGCTGCATCCAAAGCAGCGTGGCAAGCAGGTCAAGAAAAGTGATTCTGCCCCTCTGCTCTGCTCTGGTGAGACCCCACCTGCAGTGCTGCATCCAGCTCTGGGGTCCCAGCACAGGAAGAGCATGGACCTGCTGGAGTAAGCTCAGAGGAGGCCACCGAGATCATAAGAGAGATAGAGCACCTCTCCTACGAGGAAATGTTGAGAGAATTGGAATTGTTCAGCCTGGAGAAGGGAAGACTTTGGAGTTACCTAATTGCAGCCTTCCAGTACCTGAAAGGAGCCTACAAGAAAGATGGAGGGGGATTTTTAAAAGGGCATGTAGTGACAGGACAAGAGGGAATGGCTTTAAACTGAAATAGAGTAGGTTTAGATTAGGTATGAGAAAGAAATTTTTTTACCCAGAGAGTAGCAAGGCACTCAAACAGGTTTCCCAGAGAAGTTGTGGATGCCCTATTCCTGGAAGTGTCCAAGCATCTGGGAGGCTGCCTTCCCTAGGTTTGGCTGGCAGGGGCTTTCTCTTGAAACTGAAGGTATTAGTAGGGCTTCTGTAAATGATTTTGGATGTTTCATTATTTCCTTGCCTTGGGCATTGTTCTATTGTTTCTTGTCTGTAAAAAATCAGTTTATTTATTCGTCTAAGAAGTGCAAAACTTCTGTATGAATCAAGTGACAGGTCTCTCTCTAGGTGTGTCTGCAGGAAATTACAATGATCTATGACAGTGGTTACCCAGGTTTTAAACCCTCGTACATCACTGTGAAGTATTAGATTTACTTTTACCTTACATTCAAGTCATAAAGAAATGAAGAATATGTGCATTTTGTTGTTTAGTAAGCTGTAGATCAGCAGTGATAGGAAGGCCAGACAGATGAACGGAGGTAATGTAGTGCCTTTCTCTTTGTTTAAGCTCTGTAAACACGGCATGAAATTGGAGCTTTCTTTCTGTCTTTTGTTTAGTCACTTACATTTTTATTAGCTGGCTGCTTTCTACCCTCATTTCATTCTTCTTTATTACCCTCCTCTCTATTGCAAGAGATTGCTTCATAGATAACGAGACAAAATTGCTGTTGGTAAGAAAGGACTTTCTTTCAAATACTTTCAAATACTCCTGTTAGTATTCTTAGAGAGTAAAGAAAAGTGACTTCCGTAAACAAATTTCTTTCTTTTTGTTACATTTTGTAGAAAAAAACAGTATTGAGTCATCTTTGAACCTGAAGGCTTAGTCTTTAACTTAGCTGTAGTGTGTCTGAGGGAAGACATTTGGAAATATTTATTGCCTGAAAGACGAGGGAAAATAGGAAAAGTGGTGATCTAGTCAAGAGTAGACAACATGAATCATAGGGCTTTGGTTTTTCTTTTCCTCAGTCTTGGTTGTTCTTTTCCTCAATGAAATAAGAGCAACCAGACAGTCTTATTGTTAGTCTTTGGATAAACTACTTCTGAGTGCCAGTATTCTAGGTAGTTCTGTAAAAAGTACTATGGCTTGAAAAAAGTGCGGAAATGTTTCATGAGTGTTTGTACATCTCATTTGACACAGAATAGAAAGCTATCCCAGAATGACTTCATATTAATTACTGCTATTGTTCCAGTTAAGAAAGGTGCATACAAAAAATAGGCTTGTCATGATAACAAAATATTGTCCATTCTCATTACTTTCATTACTCAATGAAGTATGTTAAATTTGTGATTTTTTTTCTGTTGAAGATGGTATTTGACATATTAAATTATGCAACTGATCTTTGGGTGGTGTGATTAAGTTTTTTGTAAAAATAAGTCTGCCAATTGTATACAAGCTACTTTATCTTTCATGTCTGTTCAGATATATTTTAATTTAGGTATAGCTAAAGATAAAAGCTTGATGACATAAAGTTCAGCTGATTGATGCATGTATTTCTATCCTGGGCACTGGATCCAAGGGCAGTTAATTATTAAACCCAAAAGTCCTGCCTAATTTGAGTCAGAAAATCTAAAACCTGTTGTGACAGCAAGTTCTACCCTCTGCTGTTCCTCAGTGTGTGGCTGGAGATGTCAGGTGTACAGACACTGTGCAAGGGGCTGGAGACCCCTCATAAAGATGTATACTTTAGCTAGGAGAGAATGAAAGAAATTTTTCAGTCATTTTGGAAGAAACCTAAGAAAGGAGGGAAGCTAGGACTTTTTTGTGAAACATACAGTATACTTGGTTCTTCAGTGGCTTGGGTTATAAACAATATTTTAACTATTTACTGATGTATTTATTTTTAAATATTATATATAGTCATCTTTTATTACACCAATATTACTGCTGGTAATTTAACTGGTAGTACAGCCTGTGAGGTTGATGGGAAGGATACCATGGTAGTATCACAGTACAAGGTCAAAATGATTGATTCAGAAGCCTGTATGATTTAATTTTTGATACAATGACATTAGTGGTACAAATTTGGTTTTGGTGCTCCTAGACGGGTGGAGCCTATTCTGCAAAGCGATTGTTTTCATGAGGAGACCTCACGTTAGGCAAAATGGTTACTCCTGTGAAACTCTGCTGTACTTGGGGGAAAATTGGAGTGTTGCTGTACTGAGTTCCATCATAATTCTGCCTGGTGCTTTTCACCAGCACACTTAATTTTAAACAAAATGTCTGTTATAAATGTTTATTCATCTTATCTCCTTTTAAACACCAAAAAAGGAATCCAGACGAAAAATACGCTAAACTAACATCAAGTGTCTGATTAAATTTGGAAGATGCAGAGGTAGGACTCAACCAAACAATTCTTATTTTTGTGCTGAGTTCTTTTACACTGTTTAGTTTGCAAGGTTCCTTTCCTGATAGACTGTAACAGCTGCCAAAGCATAACTTTAATGAGGTAAGAACTGGTTTAGCCTTGACTGTAAATGGTTCCTATGTTATGCTTCCCTGTATTAGCTGTATCCTTGAGAAGCATCCTTTCATGTAAAAGAGGTTTAGAGAATAGAATGAGAAAGAACAGACTATAAAATGAACATGCTAACAGGAATTTAAATTTTAACCTCCACTGTTGTGCTGGTATTATGATTGATGGAAAGTTACACTTGAGCATACTCATTGCAGAAGTAGTTTTTGACTAAACAGGACTTTTGTATGAAAATAGGTGCTTTCCCCAGGAGGAGAGACTGACCTACAAAGGATGGCTGAAGAATGAAGCACACAAATTTTCCTGGAAAAGCTACAGCAGTATTTCCAAACTTTGACCAAAATATTTAGATTATTATATTCTCTTCATCCTTATGTAAAATCCAACATTTTGGTTATGGCTACAGGTACAAACCGAATTCATAGATTCACTGGAAGACTTAAGAATGAAATATAAGAATGCATATACATCATTAGAAACTAGGTAGCAATGAATTGAGTCAGAAGGGACTGCTGCGCACAATATTTTGTGCATTGCTAAGAGAGGCAGTTGGAGGGCAGATCAGATTTGGTAGTGAAAGGCTGGAAATGCTCCGAGTGATGAAGCTATCCATCATGAGGATAAAGTCCTGGGTATGTTGTATCAGTACTGACTTAGTAAATGGCTCCAGACTATGAAATTTGCTTCTACAGAAGCTTGCTTCAGTACAAATGTATAGAGAAGTCAGCTAAACCTTTCCAGGTATCTCAGGGCTTGTTCATCTTGTTAGATGAGCAAGAAAATTTAGCACTTCCCTGAAGTTGAATGGGCTCTGACCCAGGAAATTATCTTTGTTCCAAAAGCCATTTGAATATTGAAATGGGGCTATGTCTAAATTCATAGTCTTTTTGCCTTATCTGCTTTTCCACCAGAGATTTTTCTGGGAATTTTTTCTATTGCTCTTGAAGTCAGCCCTGTCTGTCTTGCATTCTTTCGTAGGAAAGGCAGCAAAAATCTCTGTGTGTCTTTACAAATAGCAGGAATTTGTCCCTTGGGAAGAATTGTAGTAATGACTTTAAAGATACCAAAACTGGAAGCTGAAATTATGCTAAATGTTACTCAGGAATCATGAAATGGCACTGTTGATGTTGTAAAGATAAATGAAATTGGCTATTTTCTGTAGTGGCCCCCTTTAGCAATTTAAACTTAATAGGCAATATTTAATCCTTCCTGAAGATAAGAAAAGACTTTAATTTGTTTTCAGAAAAAAAAAAATTATCAGGTGATATTTGTCCATTGTATACAACTTAAAACTGACAAGTCACAGACTAGAGCGTCCTTCTAGTTGACAGTAAGTGGTATTTATGATCCTCTGAGAGGAGATTAATCTAGATGATTTCCTGGGGTCTCTTTTAGTCCTTCGTGTTCACAGTTCCTAGATGCTGACAGCAAGGGAACATTCAATCAGTTCAGCATGAAGCTAAGTAAAAAATACTTACAATTTTTTTTGCAATGCATAATTAAACTCTATCATGTATTGCCCCAAGATATCATTGCAGACAGATGGCAAACAGGAGCCCAAAAAGTCTTAAAATTTTATATATCTCTTCACAGTATTTACAGTTGCACTAGAAGTGGGAATTATAGAAGGGATATAAACATTCATACTTCTGCTGTTTATCAGATGGGAAGATGAAATAAAATTGGTTAGTGTCAAATTTTCTTATTTTAGAAAACCATACATTGTTGTATATGAGACAAATGGTCAAGGTCTATGTGCTAAATTCTGTGCCCTTTAATTGAGTAATGGCTTTTGCCTGGCAAAGGCTGATGGAATTCAGCCCAGTTATGTCTTTTCTATGTGAATCTTTTTTCATGCAGTGGTGTGTGCTGCAAATTAGGAGGCATTAGTACTACAATGCAAGTCCTAAAAAATTTACTGTTTTCATGGGAAATTATATCTCTTGCCCGTCATTAACTAGCAAACAGTGGCTCCCATTCAGTATTCTATTCACCACTGAATAGTTCGACACATCTTTAAACAGCCATTTTAGCGTTCAAGTTTAAAAGATTCTGTGTTGCTGACAGAGCAATTGAACATCTGGCTGACTGGCTCTCCTTTGACCACTAGTGTAGTTAGAGCACAGCTTTAGTGAATTAAACAATAAAAAACTACTAACTGTTAAGGTTAGTCTCGTTTGTGATAGAATGAAGAGCATGTTCCCATGAGTTTGGGAAGACAGAGATTTGTATTGCTGTGATACTAAAGCAGAACTAGCATTCACAGATGATCTAACAATTTTTTTCTGTGATGAATGCTTTGAAAAATCTGCTCAGAATGTTGCTAATTTACACTACTGGAATGAACAAATTTAGATGTGATTTGTATGTACACTATTCATAGCACATCTGAGTGCTGCATATGCTGAACACCAAATTCCACTAAAGACATCAGTGCATTGCTCCTCGATGAGACTCTTTGCATAAGGAAAACACACACTGGTGAAGAATGATTATTGTTGTTGAGAGAAAATGTGCAGATAAACTGGATGGGCAAAGAGTAGATTTTCAACCCAGGCCTTATCGGAAAGAAAAAAAGGAGTCAGATGTTTCTTAATATACTATATTGTAACAGAATCTACAATCTGTATTAGACTTAAATAACTTATTTTCTGAAGTGTGTAATAATTTCAATGACTTTAATGTGGTGCCAGTGTTTAAGCTAACTTAATTGGTATAATCTTTTTAAATCCTTCAGAGCTATTCCATCAACTTAGTGACTGTTCCATGAATCAGCCAGGGAATGTGTGAAAATACACCTAGGTTTTGGAGGCGAAAACTTCCACTGTAATTTCAGAAATTTTTTTCAGATCTTGGGAACTGTTTCTGCGTCTAAACAAAGTCCTTTCTGTTTCTTTCCAGTATCATATTTTATTTGGATTTCTTTTTTATTTATTTTTTTTTTGGTAGGTAACCTAAAAGGAGGAGAAAGGCAAGGAGTTCTGTTGCAAGGATCACATATGCTTCATGTGTAAGTAATGACATATGACCAAAATCTGGTTAGAAAGCAAAACATTGCTCTGGAAGGCTCCAAACAGGCAATAATATAAATATTTTTAAAGTAGAGGAAAAACACAAGTTTGTGTTGCTCTTTTAAATTTCTGTAGGAGTACTTCAGCTGTAGAAAAAAATGGCTCAGCTTCAGTGGTTATTAGCCCAGAGAGAGCTGTCAATCACCTTGACTCCCTTGAACTACCCACTGCAGAGTCAATAACAGTAGTTGCCAGTGTTATTGCCTATAACTTGGGGACCCAAATGGCTTTGTTTTGAAATTAATTTATAGAGTTTTGCAATTTTTTTCTTTTCAGAAACATTCCCTTCTTCTGGTTTGGGGTTGGTTGAGAGGAAAGAGGAAAACACTGTGCACATACACATATTGAGGTGCACAGGTCTCCAAAAAACCACGCTCAGCAAAAGCTTCTGTAGCTTTCTGTCTGGGACATCATCTCTCCTACATGTACCAACATAGCATGAAATTATCTTTCACAAATAGAGCAGCTGGTTCTGTGAGAAGTGTGGTGAAAGCAGAGTGAGACAAACAGCAGAGAAGAAAGGGAATTTTCAGGAGGGTCAGGAAAAGCATTCACAGTAAGGAGAAATCAAAACGTACCTTCAGGGCTGGAAAACATTTTAGCTATTCTAGAAAACACTTTGGCTTCCTGCTGCTTGATTTCTCACCAATAACACAAAATCCCACAGTCAGATTGAAGACTGGAGACTCAACAAGAGCCTCTTTTCTTTAGCTTGTTCAGGCACCCACACTTCTGCCCATGGCTCCCAAGCACAGTAGGACTGGACATGCTCCTCTTCCCACAGCAGTGCTGAACATGTGGCTCTGGATCCTGCTTTTGAAACCTACTTAAAGATAAATGCAACAGAAAGGAGACTTGTTTTAGTAGCCGGCAGTGCAGAAGGAATCAAGGAGTTGTCATTTATTATTAGCTATTTTAATTATTAAAATTGCCTATACCAATCACCAGTCTTCTGGCTAGAATAATCCCTGTGTGACGGGTTTGGTTCATTTGTCTATACCTCCATGCACTAACAAAGTGCTGTGCTATGTTCAGTAGTGTTTACAAAGCACTGGAATTCTGGGATGAATGTAGCCAGAAAAATGTTATAGGTATTTCTTGAAGAACTAAGCATTTCCTTTTGAAATTGATGTGTTCAGTGCTTTGAAGTCCCTTGAGAACATGACTAGGATAAATTCATCATCATTAGGTTGTAGGACAGCTTTGACAAATGCAGCAAGGAACCACACTAAACTTAAACCAAGATTTTCTAAGCTCACATGGTGATGCTTAAGTCTGGTGTAGCCAGTGTCTGTATTTATATTCAAGTATAAATACTTTGGCTTTGTATTTCTTACTTGCTCAACTTACTAAAAAAAATGTAATATCTTTAAAGAACTTGGTCCATAACTTGTTTGTGTTGATCATCTGTAGGCAAATAAGGTTTTTTTTGTAGATATATGGAGTTAAAAATTATAAGATTCACAGCATTGCACAGTACCTGATGCCAGATAGTTTCACTGTTGGAGTTATATGGGTATATTAGTACTGATAATTCAGTGCTATTAGATCCACTTGCAAAAAGAGCCATTAGTACTAAGAAGTAATAATTAAAGTTCTCAACAACTGAATTATTTTTATTAGGAGAGGAGAAAGAAAATATATAATTACTACAGATGCTAAGGGGTTAATACTTGTAGTAGGGCAGCTCTGCACAGCTTTCTGAAAAGAGAGGGAAAGTTTTTCCCTAGAGGGAACAGGAAAACTCTCTAATAATTCTATTCTTTAAATTTGCTGATGGCTATGCATAGTTAATGACGTTAAATCAGTAAGAATTTTCCTTCTATTCAGAAGAAATAAAGCTCATAACATAATAAGTGCTTGACATATTGCTGGCTGAAAAATGTCCAAGAGATTTAGACCCATCTTCCTACATGTTGTAGGATTTAATGGCTTGTTCCTAAGTATCTTTTTCTAGTTCATTATTTCAAAAATATGCTCTTTTTAACAAAAAAAATTAAAATTTTATTTGATCTTAAAATTATGAGGAGTATTTGTTTTGCATAAAGACATAAAGTTGGAAGAGCCATTTTCCATACAGAATTTGATAATTATTCCAGGAATGCAGGAATCTTTACGAAAAAATGCTTAAAATTCTTAGTTAATGATATACTCTTGTATTTTGTAATATAACTGGCTAACATCCTGATTTTCAAGAAGGGCAAGAAAGAGGACTCTAGAAACTACAAGCCTGTCAATCTTAATTCAATGCCTGGTAAAATCATGAGAAAGATTATTCAGGGAGGTTTTGCAAAGACCTCTAGGACAATGCAGTCATTGGTCACAGCCTACAGGGCTTCATGAGGGGAAAGTCCTGCTTGTCAAACCTCATCTACTTCCACGTCAGGGTAACCCACCTAGCTGATCTAGGAAAGCCAGTAGATATAATCTTTTCGGACTTCAGCAAAGTGTTGATGCTGTGTCTCACAGTGTCCTTGTGGACAGAACGTCCACCCCACAGCTGAATAACCGCGTTACAGGATGGGTGAGCCTCTGGCTCACAGATCAGGCACAGAGAGTTACAGTGAATGGGGTGACATCAGGCTGGTGTCTGGTCACTTGTGGGGCTCCCCAGGGCCCCATCCTCAGCCCAGTGCTCTTTGACATCTTCGTTAACAGCTTGGATGTAGGACTCAAAGGAGTACTAAGCAAGTTTGCTGATGACACTAATTTGGGAAGCACTGTTGACTCCCTCAAGGGCAGAGGCCCTGCAGAGAGACCTGGACAAATTAGAGAGATGGGCAATCACCAATCATATGAAGTTTAACAAGGCTGAGTGCTGGGATGGGGCAACCCTAGATATACAGACAGACTGGGGAATGAGAGGCTGGAAAGCAGGGCCATGGAAAGGGACCTCGGGGTCCTGGTCAATGGAAAGTTGAACCTAAGTCAGCAGTGCCCTGGCAGCCAGGAGGGACACCTGTGTCCTGGGGTGCATCAGGCCCAGCATCACCAGCTGGGCAAGGGAGGAGATTGTCCCACTCTGCTCTGCACTGGGGCGGCCTCACCTTGAATATTGTGTACGGTTTTGGGTGCCACAATGTGAGAAAGACATCAAGCTGTTGGGGAGCATCCAAAGGAGGGCAACAAGGATGGTGAAGGGTCTGGAGGGAAAGCCTTGTGAAGAGTGGCTGAGGTCACTTGGTTTGTTCAGCCTGAAGAAGAGAAGACTCAGGAGAGATCTCATTGCAGTCTACAACTTCCTCACAAAGGGAAGAGGAGGAGAAGCAGGAACTGATCTCTTCACTTGTGATAAGTGACAAGACTCAAGGAAATGGCATGAAGCTGAGTCAAGGGAGGTTTAGGTTGGATATTAGGAAAAGGAGTGGTTGGGCACTGCAACCAACACTGTCAGGCTTGGTGCTGTGGCCACCCAGAAAAGTGGTCACAGCACCAAGGGTGACGGAGTTCAAGAAGTGTTTCTCAATGCTGTCAGGCACATGGTGTGACTCTTGGGGATGGTTCTGTGCAGGGCCGGGAGTTGGACTTGATGATCCTTGTGGGTCCCTTCCAACACTGCATATTTTGTGATTCTATGTCTATAAATTATATATCATGTGCTTTTTTCTAATTTGAAATTTAACAATTTATCTAAGTTGTCATCTATTTTAAATGAAGGCAACTTGTGCTTTAATACTTTCAGAAACCTTACTAGTTGACTATGTCAAACTATAGAAAGAACTGGCAGAATAAGTGGAGATAATGATCCCTGTAAATGACCTTGAACTGTGAAGCCATAAATAGACCATAAATGCCATTTTCAAAATATGGCATGTAACTCCTAGAAGTGAATCAAGCAGAGATGATGCATTCCCAGACTATACCAGCTTTACCATGAGAACAGAATGGGAAGTGAATTATACTTTCTTCAGCTATAGTATCTTAATAAGATATATGTGACAAATTGATTTATATGTGAAAAACTTAAAATGCTGACTTGTTCCACTTGAACTGCCACGCTTCATATTTCACATTTAATGTTTTCACATAAACTGGTAACATTTTCAGTAATCCCTACTGAATCCCTTTAATTGCTACATGGAAGAAAAATAAAAATGTTTTTTCAGAAAGAACTGATAAAACACTACACTTTGGTTCAAATCTTTCCATCTAGGAAAAATGAAATTTGTTTAAAGACCATGTAATTGAACTTTGTTCTGGTAACAAACAGTACCTGGCAGGAAAAATGCTGTCTATATCCTCGTGATGTGTGGTACATAAAGGCTGTCCCTTTCTGGCTGCTTTCTGAAGCCCTCAGAAGAGGCATAAGGAATAAGCATTTTCTTTCACTTTTGCTGCTAGGTCTATACAACCCCAGTCCAGTGGATGTTTCCAGGCTCTTTTCTTGCTTGTCCTAAAATATAAGGAGAAATAGAGGTGCTGAATTACCTGGATCAACCACACATAACTTGAATGGACTGCAACGGAGGGCTACAAGGAAAGCTGCATGTGAGTATAACATGAACAAGAATAGGAGAAAGGGAAATTACAGCTGTTTTCTTTCTGGACAGCAACTGTGGGAAGGCAGATAATTCAGGTGCAGTCTATAGGAGTAATTTAACAGAAACCAACAAAAAATGCTGGGTTTTGATATCTCGGTTCCTCAACAATTACTGAAAGCTGTGGGAGGCAAGTTATTGCAATTTTATGTGCTTTTGTACAGGAACGGCCACATGTTCTTTAGCGATTTATTTCTTGTATCTTTCCCTGAGTTCAAGACTAGTGGAATAAGTAAGTTTCCTTCAAATATATTAGCTCAATTAATGATTTCCTGCTCTAAATTTATACAAATAAAACCTCACTGACAATTATAAGTGTGAATTGACTCAAATCCTAATATAATTTTAATTTGAAATGTGAGTTTCAGGACCCAGTAACTTGTTTCCTTGCCAACAGTAATTATGATCCCTCCCTTACAGCTTGTGTGTGTCTGTGTATGGAAATAATAATAATAAGTCTTCAAAGCAATAAAGAAATCAAAATGGATAGACAGATCAAGTTATACTCCATTCTGAACATAGCTGAAGCAATCTGCTCTTATGCAGCAGGCTTTGATTATAACTCTAATTCCTTCTTCACGTAGTCTGCCTCCTGTGTTAATATGTCAATTCAAGTACTCTTTACTCTTGTCCTACATTTGGTTAAAAAAGGAAAAAAAAATCACATCTGGGCTATATAATTTTAGAATAGGCTCCATTAGTAATGGTGACCTTGGTTGATCTTATTTTTTGTTTTAAAAATGTGCATATCACATAGCCAAATGAGCTTAAGACCCATTTTCTAAGAGAACTTAGAAATGAGAACGTAATATTAGCGAAAAGAGAGTGAGCCTGATCTGAAACCAGTGTGTAGCATTCATTCATACAAGAGGATAGGGAGAACAGGAGGCATGTATAATCCAGCAGATGTGGTTAGTGGCATGCAATATTAAAAAACTTTTCTGCAAGTTGTATGGATAGAGTATCTTCACTTACCACACTTCTCCTTAGCTTGCAATACATAGGAAAGAATGTGTAGCTCGGTGTAATGATCAGACTGTATACAGGGGAGAATTTATATATATAAATTGTGCACCAAACCTGCACAACTTTACAGCTCCAACATGGTAAAAGTTGCACTGGGACATACAGTCTGCTATGCCTGTATAATTCCTGATTTAAACACCTGAAATACTGAGCTTCCCATTCCAGGATGCTAATGACCATAAAAGGTGTTCTGTATACAAATTCAAATAATTGCTTTAATGATCCTCAGAAAATTAATACTATCCACACATGTGAAGGTGGGGAGGCACATCTTCAAAAGCCGTGAGAAAGATTTTGTCTGCGGATGTTTATAGAGGAATGGTTCAGGGGTTTGTTTTTGTTTTTGTCTTCTATAGAGTCTAATCAGACTTACACGGCTTAGAAATAAGAAGTGCAAACAAGTCCAAAACAGATGTCAGGTCCCAGTTTTCCCAAACATTCAGCTTCTGTTATTTATGGCTGTAGTGTGTGGATTGCTATGGGATTTAGGCCACCAAAACATGTTTCTTTACTGATGTCTGGAAGCCCTTCACGCACTGAAAAAGTTCTGCCTTTTTTTCTTTTTGAGTTACTTTAACCTTAGCAAGAAATTAGTTCATTAAAAAGTGAAGAGGAGTGAATTAATTATGAATTGAAAATGGCAAAGATTGAGATTCTCTGCAAAATTTCTTCGTCGTATATGCACACACAAACTAGAAATAAGGAAAGGTCATACAGAAATAATTTCAGGGGAGGACAAGAGAGCAAGTGAGGAAACACTTGAAACAGAGCCTGGGGGATTTTCTGCTCTGGAGAATTTATGGCATTCAGTTTTGGGGTGAACTCACTTGCTTGAAAATGGGAGAAAACACACCTGGTTGTACTGATTAGTAAACTGGGAGAAGAAAGGGGTAGAGGCGGCAAGATAATCATGAGCCTTCCATACATTTAACTTCTGCTTCTAGAAGCATAATAGAATTGTAGTAAAAACCACCTCTCTAAACATATAAAACTATTTTGAGCAGGAAGTATTATGATTCTTATAAAAGTTGTTTTTTATCAGGCATGTTTTGAATTGTTCTTTTGAAAGTACAGTAGAAAATCAATGGCTGTACAGCAGATGAAATAAAATACCTTTGGATTTAATTTCAGAGTTTTATCTCATTCTATGAAATCAGCTGACAAAAATTAATTCACATTTACTTGAAAAGAGTAATACCACATGATCCAAAAAAAGACCTGAAGACTACCAGATGTATTAAAAATAACAATATGTCAAACAATATAGCTATTTAATAATCTGTTTTAGGGACTAATAATTTAGCAGCATAAGTAACATATTTCTTATGGAAATGGTAAAACATATCCGTGAGTTCCAAACATCCAAAGTAAATGGTAGGGAAAACATTGATTTGGAGTCAAAAGTCTGGATATACAGGCAAAAAAATAAAAAAGAGTGACAATATGGAAAGATGTCTAATAAAATGGGTGAAATAATTTTGTAATTACTATACACACAGAAAAATATAACTTATCCCTCTCAAGAGTGTCCTCACAAAGGAAAAAAATGCACAGCTGAATGAAAGAAAACCTGTCCAGAAACAGTCTTCGCTATTTTGCAATTTTGGCCTTAGGGTTTGTATTATTTATTATGTTAATTCCACAGGCTTCAGAAAGCTTTTTTTCCCAGAAGCGGAGTGCCTTGAAAAAATATCTTTGGAGGAAACTGTGAAGTTTCCCTCCTCCAAACCATCTCAGTTAAAGATTTCATCACGGAATCTGTCCTTACGTGGTTACAGATGAATCAGGCTTTGCTGGAGAGTGAATTACCAGATACATAATCAGCTTAAGGTGAAGAAGAGCAACAGAAATAGATGGAGTGACATATGGGAAAAGATAAAATGGCGTTAAAAAATGCATAACTTGGCTTCAGAAATGACTTCATCTGTGATGGGCTTTGACGATAGTTTGCAGCTATTGGGAAAAGCGTGAAATAAAAAGAAGAGAAAAAATTGTGTGAAACTTAGAGTATTTTTGTTTACACCAAGATTGAATTCAGCCATATGTTTTCTGTAGAGGTGGCTGTACATTCCTTTCAGCCTATATCCACTAGATATTTCAACAGTTTGTGCTCTGTGAATAAAGAGGGTATACAGACCTAATACTTCACTAGCTCTTTGCCATCCATATCTCTTCCCAGATCACATTTTCATAGGTTGTGGAAGATTGTTATCTTCATTCAGTTGATAGGAAGGCTTCCAGTGTGACTGCAGGAGCATACAGGTATCCCAACGCAGGCTTGTGCATCACCTGCAGAGCCCAGTGGAAAGCCACGCCAAGACTATGAACCATGGTATACTGGAAGGAGCTGAATTGCCTAAATTGGCTTATAAAAGTTTACACCAGAAGGATGTGACAGGGCAGGGAATTGAACCTGCTTGA
Organism: Aleadryas rufinucha; assembly: GCA_013397815.1. NCBI lineage: Eukaryota > Metazoa > Chordata > Aves > Passeriformes > Aleadryas > Aleadryas rufinucha. Next base: position 154,806 of record VZTH01018261.1, read on the forward strand.
CTCCTCACTTCCCATGTTGATGTGTCATACTTCCTCCCTCTCTTTAGTTAGACATGGTTTTATTTGGAGATTGGCATGATGGGAAATACTGCTGTGGTATGAAAGGAATCCTATCCTATGAACAGAAATATCACTCAATTCAGCACTTTTACAAACAGGAATAGGTAAGCAGCTAGTCCAAGGTGGTAAGTGATCCTATTCCTATGATGATACCTCATTTTCTTCAAAAGCAACACAGATGTTTTAGCACTTGGAAGTCTGTTCATTTCATTGTGAGTGCTGCACCAAACTGCATGAGGCTGTGGTCAAAACTGAATTAGTTTCAAATAATGTCTGCAATGCAGCCAAAACCTTTCGGCAACTTTACCTTCAGGCTTCCCTTCTTCCTACTTTTTCCTCTCTATTCTTTTAATTTTGTTAGTATGTGAAGCTGGTTGTTGTTTTCTTCTCAGTGGTGCCAGGTGGTCATCTTTCCATTGTGGCAGTTTCACTTAAGAGTTGGCTTCACGGTAGCTGGGTGTCTTTTCCCATTAGCTGGCTGTTGCTTGTTAATGATTGAGCTGCTGCTTCATGTTTACCGCTTTCTTTTCACAGCTCTCATCTTGTTTCTCCAGCTGACATGTCAGTAGACTCCCTGACAACATCAAGTATCTCCTTGTGTTACCTCTCCTCCTCTAGCTGCTTCTGCTCTTTCCTGTGCCTGGAATTCTGGTTCTTGTTCATCAGGTTTATTGTTTGGAACAAAAATTTGCATATCCTTGCTGCTTTTACCTCTGAATTTTTATTGAGCTATTACTTTATGTTCAGTTGTACTACTGGCCTTAAGATCTAGAATTTTACAATATATAGGTGGGCTATTTTGAATTTTTTATTGCATGTTTATTGCACATAGTAAGGCAAAGGATAATTCTGGGTAAGCCATGGTGGTTAAATTATGTATGTTCTATTTGTGCAAATGATTTGGACATTTTTAGAGTTTCTTTTCCTAACCAGCTCTCTGTGAATTTTATTTCTTAATGGTGTTAACAAAGACTTGAGACTGGACTTCATAATCTATTTCAGAAATGCAATATAGGTAACGTAATTAAGCTTCTTGATAAGGAAGCAAGATCTGTTTCAATTGAAAAATGTAGGTTAATTAGCATGGAATGTAGATCAGAGACACTGCACAGCAAGACTTTGTTTTTCAAATTCTGATCTTCAGAAGTCAATATGTCTTTTTCTATTGACTGTGCCAATGACTGAATGAATGGTGTATCTTACAAAATCAGACTTTAAAGTAGGCTGCTACTAGTGCCAAATCTTTTAGAAAAAGAATTGAAGCCAGATTATTTACCTCAGTAGAGAGCATTAGTTGTGCATTAATGGGCTTCTCTACAATTTTGTATCTGTGTCACACAGTTCCATTTTTGTCAAAAAAGGGCCCTCTGCTTGCCCTCTGTTTGCAAGGAAGATGTCCTAAAACTATGACAGCTTCATGCATGCTTATAATTATTTCTGTTCTGAGGAACAGAATAACTCTTAGGCCACTAAACAGCTTTTGCCTTTACATACATTGACCACGTTTGTGAGAAGAAATGAAAGAAGCATGAGAGAAAAGGTCCTGGGATATAGTGATTTTTTTATTTTATTTTATTCATTTGAATTTCATAAATATTGTATGTGTATTTTATGTATGTTTATTGCCACTATGTATAGTAATAATATGATAACAATAGCTTATACTAAATGATTACAAAACCCTGGGTTACGAGGGGTCTGCAGTAGCACTGTCCCCAGCGCTTTCCTGATCACCAGCACATGACTAAAAGGTTAAAATCATGTGACATGTGACATACAAAACCAGTGCAGCTGGTGGGACTTGGATCATAAAGCCATCTTTGATTGTCTGAGTCTCAGTTTTGAATTAGGCACTAAGCCAGAAGGAACCTTCTGACTTATGCTAGGGTGTTTTTTACCTTGAGTCAGTGGGTACCAGCCATGACTTGGACATTGGATTGTTGTGTCCCTCTCACCTTTTTGTGTCCCTTTTCATGATTCAGACTGCTTGGCTCTTCCCATCCCATGCAGAATAAAATGTCAGCTATTCTTTTGTGCTGTTCCAGAGCTTTACCAAGACAGGCACTGTCAGAGCTGTCTGCAGTCATTTGTGTGGGAGGTGTGTGAGGGGACTTACGCATTAACTGTGCTGAAATAATTACTGTATTTGACTTGACTAATAAGTGGTATTTTTTGCCAAAAAAAAATTCTGGACAGGGGAGAGGGGAGTATTTTATTCATTTAATTTTGTACTCAATAATTCCACAAAGATGAAAATATAAAGTGCTTTGATGAAAAGAAGCAATTACTTCTAAAAGCTGTAGGAAGCACTATTTATGAAATAGGCACCATTTGTTATGATTTTTTTGTGCAAAGTTTAAACTCAGAATACTGAAGTCTCTGGAGAATAAAACGTTAAGTAATTCTGCAGTCTTATTTTTTTTTAGATGCTGCAGTTTCCCTGTGTTGCCATGGTAACATACTTTCTGTATAATTGCCAGGCTGCCTTACAGTGATGCAAATAAGTAAAGAAGTTGTCACATGGCATGACCTAGGCTTATATTTGAGTAGAGATTTACTGCCCACAGAGCAGCAATAACACCAAAGATATCTGTCACCTGCAGGATAAGGAATTACATGTCGCTGAAGTGCTGCTGAAACAAATGGCAGTGAATGTGAAGTGCTGGGACTTGCTGTTACGCAGAAGGACTAGAAGCCCTCCCCCAAGCCTGCTCCTGCTGAGCTTATTTTTTCTTACGCTTTCCATGAGTGGAGGATCAGAACTTTTACAGCTAACACCAGCCCTAAGCATGTTATTTAGGAATTTAATTTGTCTTGGAGATACAAGAAGTCTGCAGCAAAGAGATTTTCAAAGAAAGAGTTATAGCTCTTACCAGCAAAATCTGGCCTCTTCTCTGAGTTGAATTAATACTGGGATCCAAAGAACTTCTTTCAAAATGGGGTGAAAAAAAGGGGAAAATGGTGGGAGGGGGAGGAGAAAGGGGAAACGAAAAGGGAACATAGGCATTAACAAGTTTTCCTTTGTTTCTATTTGATGAAGGCAGCACTTCTTGCACACTTCTTCAGGATATTTTTGATGTGAACCACAAATCCCAGTGGTTCCTGGGAACACCCCCTTACAGGAATCCTTCTCTTGGCCAAGCTTTCTGCCCTCGGTTCTCACTGTATTGTGATGTGTTGCTCCATAAGGAAGAAAGAACCGGGATAATATCTGGTAATATATTAGTGATGAGCCCTGGGCATTTCTGACAAGCAATCTGAGAGTGCTCATCACCACATTCAGCTCAGGCTAAAAATAAGTTTCTTAAAATGCAAATTTTAAAATACAAAAGTCAGAAAGGAAATAAAAGACCCCAAACCAATAAACCACCAAAAAGTGCAGTTCTGCATCAGTCTTGGCACTTTAAGAATTTCCTAGTTGCTCCAAATTATCCATTGTTAGGACACAGTAACTAGCTCAGATGTTCTGTACACCATTTGCTCAGAGGTTTTCCTCTCTTATTGGACCTCTTTGTTCCTTTGTTAAGGATGGATTCTGCTAAAGCTCCCTTTTTCACTGCCTCAGCATCTCTGCTAGGATAGGTGCTGGGGGATTACCCTATTTTATTGGGGTTTTTAACAGTTTTTTCTGTAAGGCATTCTTTTGGTCTTTGTTAAAACCATATTGTCCCTAGACTGAGTTTCTCTCATTGTGCTCAGTAGACCTCCTTCTTGGTTTTCTTATGCATGGCTGTGAACTTCCTCTCTTGTGAGGCTACTTAAACACTAGTGGTAAAAATGATGGTTTCTTATCCCTTGCTACCAGGGGTTAGGTTTATTTTCTCTTTCCCTCCAAATTTGCCTCTAATTAATTAGAATTGTAGCAACCTCACACAGATATTTCCACCATGTTCCTTAATGACTCTTCCTGGCTTCGGGCTCTTTCTTCAAATTATTTCAAGGCTGTAAGAGAACTTCATCTTCCTAGATTAGGAGGAGGATTCATTGCTCATGCACAACAGAGATTTTGTGACTCCAAACTTCACATTAGCTTCTTTCTCAGAGACCATATGTGACAAAACAGTAAAAATAAAAAATCTGTCATCTCCTGCTTTCTGTTTGTCTGGGAAAGGTTTTATCATTGCAATATGTATCATTGTAAATTGTGAGTTATTATGGATACATCATGACTGTTTTCTCCCTATAAAAGCAGATGTAGAATAAAAAAATAGAAGTGTAAACTAGGGGAGCTACTATACATAAAACTACAGGATAGATTCAAATTGCACATAGCCCATAGCCTCATGGGAAGCATTTTTTCCTCTTTCTTTTCCCCCCTTTATTTTTTTTGATTTGAGGAGAAAAGTATGGTAATTGAATAGCTGTATTTCAGATCATGACTGGATTTCAAGAGTAACTTTTTGCTTTCACAGTATGGTTGGTCTTTGTGCTGTCCTTTTTGCAGGAATGGATTATGGATCCAGCTGGATTGGCAGAACGCAAAAAACAATGTCTGAGCATATCTGACAGAGAATATTACCTAAGAAAAACGTCTATCCATCCCTCCTGTGCAGGAGCTGTGAGAACATCATTATAAACGTTCTGAGCATGCAAACTGAAGTCCATAGATTTATCACTGACACTCATGACAGGATAATTCAATTTTTATTATTCAGGACACACAGCCGTATCAAAATCAGATTCTTCCTTTTTACTCATTTTAGAACTCTGATGTTTTAAAAAAATATACTAATTGTCACTGAATAAAAATGACCATGTCCATATTAATTCTCTATTAGACTTGCTTTAAAACTCCAGTTATTTTAAATGTAAGAGTTACAAGAAGAAAAAATTGTCTTTGAATTTTCTGTACATGCCACCATTTAATCAGGAAAATCACTGCAATTCAGAATCATTCTCATTATAATATTTAACACATCCCATTAAAAAGAATGTGTAATTTGTTTGAAGGAGGAATGATTTTGTTGTTGTCTTTATAATGGTATGTTGGTCTACTACTTGTTCCCAATGCTAGTAATAAAGATAATAGTCTGTAATTGCTATGTTCAATAAAATGCTTGTAAATGGGAACATATAAAATTATTGTGTGAACCTCAGTAAGGTAGATGAAGACTTGCTTATACGAGTCTGTTGGGGGAAAAAAGTGAGTATTTCAAATATAACACAGGAATTTTAAACTGCAAGCTAAGTTTCTTTGCTTCCCTTTCTGGGTATATTCTGTTTTGCCCTCTTTCACATTCTCTCTATTTTGTTGTTCATCCTCCGTTGTTCAAATGAGCCACTGATACTTAAAATCCCAAGGGAAAATATGATATATTTTCAACTTATGCCATCTCTTGTTTCATCCTCAAAACACCAAATACTCTTCTCTCCCTACTATTTCTGAAATAAAAAAAAAAAACCAAACAACCCAACTGTAATTTATTTTTTTTTACTTTGTTAAATCAGCTTAAATTTCTATTAGTCATAGCATTGAAAATCATGAGGAAAGCTATGGATTTCCACCCTGTAAATTGCGCCAATATTTTTTTAGGTATCTTTCTATGGGACTTCAGTGTCTGAGATCCACTCTTATGAACAGAGTGTCCAGACACACACACACAATAAATATGTGTGTTTATCTCCCACATCACTCTGTTTCTGCCACTTTTATGACATGAATGCAGAACAGAAACCCAGAATCTCAGGAGTTCTTGCCCTGCTGTTCCTATCAAAGTGCTATTTAGTCTTGGGCATATTACAGTGACAGCTTGTTTCCACACTTGTAACCCCTTCTGCAAACTGATCAGGAAACTATTTCTTACAAAGTCATCTCCCTGGGGTGTCCTAAGGATTAATTGCTGTAAGTGCAGTTCCAGGAACATATAAAGTTCCCTATGAGTATCCATCATTAAATGTTATATTGCCTCAAGTACTTAACCACATTAGTTTTTCTTACTTAAGTAGCCCCAGTGATAGCTGTTTCTATTAATTATTTTTTACTGTTTTGCATTATTCTTAAACACAAGCTAAATGGCTTTGGCTGTGAGAAAGCAAATTCACCAGACAGCTGCTTTCTTCTGTATTTAAAGTATACATACCACTGTCTTTTTTCATTACTTTACTCACTTATGTTTATCTTTGTCAATGAATTTTTTACTCCAGTGATTTTCTGACTCTTATTTTTTGTATTAGGGGAAGTACTTCAAAATATTGGAAGTGAAAGATTTGCACAACCCAGTAGCAGAGAAATTAAGCAGAAGAGATTCAAAAAGCATCACACATCCTTGCAACTTGCAGAGGTTTCTGTACCAGTTTGCAGAAATAAAAAGGAAGATGTGGCAATGAAGATTTCAGGAAGCTATGTCTTGAGCTAGCATGCAAAAAATAGGTATGTTTTTTAAACAAATTTCATTGACTTCTAATTAATTTAGCATCCGGTTAAAATTTTGCTTAGAAGGCTGTTCTTAAAGCTCACTCCTTATTTACCATTTTTCTATTCCTTTTATTCACTAGAGCTGACTCCTCTCTTCACGTGTAGTCTTATATATGCAGACAGAAATTTTCTGTCTTGGAGTCCTGTAGGCAGAGGGTTCCATTTCCTGCATTTTTCTGATTTCCTATTGGCATGCCTAGTGTATGTACAAAGGTGTATAAACATAATTAATACATTTTCCAAAACCAAGTCAATCTGTCCTCTTGTCTCCACTCTTTCCACTAAACAAGTGCAGTGACTCCCTCCATAAAGTAAACAGAATTTAATCAACTCATTTGGTTTAATCTGCATGAACAAACAGGTAGAGAGACCTAATGTGATGATCTAAATGAATTCCTCACCAACATGGAAGGTACTTCATTGTTTCTGGTGATGTGGTTGCATTCTTATCTTTGGGATTTTCTTTGTTTCATTCTCCTTAGCAATTTATTTTATAGTATTATCAATGTCAGGATAACTCCAAATTTAGGAGTCTTGTCTCTCTCCTTATTTAAAATAAATAAATACATTGGTAAGTGTCATTGGGAAGCTGGTTAATTACTTAGGACCTTCATGGCTAGATCAAGATAACCCTGGTTCCTGCTGTATATGAAATGTTCCAACCAAGATGTACTCTGTATCTTCCTTGTCTTAAGAAGCATTTAATAGGACTAGAAACTAATTAAGGCTGAGTTCCTCATATGTGTAAGTGTGTTCCTTAGCTGGGGGACACAAGCCGTTCTATTGACTCCACATTCTTATCCATGGCCTTTAATTTGAGAGCCTTGCTGAATCAGAATAAATTACAAAGATGCTCAAAGGGGAAAAGAAGTTCATTTGTTCTAAATGAAAGAATATACAAGATACATTTTGATTTTGGGAAAAATATGCAGTCCTTTCCCACTCCACAGAAAAAACCTCAACATATTGCATGTGCCAAGTACCAAAGGGATATTAAGGACTTAATACTTTCAAATTTAAAATCTACCTTTGATTTATCTTCAAAGCTTCAGAGCTGTAATACATTTCTGAATGACCTTATCTGGCTTCTGATACATCCTTGGCAAGGACACATGTATGAGGCAAGTTAAAATCTTGGACATTCTGTAGGAGAACTCTTATCCTGGGATTCTGTAAATAAATATCTTGCTTATGAATTTAAACTATCCTATACTCATGTATCAACCTATTCATGTCGCAGAACATGACAAAATGTTGAGCATATGAAGCTGCCCAGAAACTGAAATCAGAGGTGTTTGGTACACCAGAGATCACAACCCACATTTTTCTGTGCAAGCAATGATACATTACTATGCAGCCAATGCTCAAGGCTCAACAGGAGAACTTCCACACTCCCAGACCAAGAGTCGTAATTGCTCAGAAAAGAGACTGAAATTAATCTTTCAAATTCATCTTTAATTCTTCCATGGCACCTTAAAAATTGCACTATATGTACAATTTTACTGCTGTCAGATCACCTTCTTTGAATGTGGGTATGGTTTTCTTGTGGCAAACTAGGGTTGATTAAAAGAGCATGCAATTCACTGTTCTTCAACAAAATGTTAAGTTATAGGTTTAGTGGCAATTCTCAGATGTCTGGCTAAATTAGGTTTTCCAGTAGGAATCTCTATGGATTCCAAACATGTTCATATATAATAGTAGAATTTAAATATGTGACATAAAGATTTCGGCACCATGAATCAGAATTGATACATTATTTTTGACCTTAGAGTTTGAGCTTTTGCCCTTATACAAATTTATTAAAGAATATTCCACTGATTTTGAAGGGCAGTGTAATAGGGTGATCTGTTCTCTGTACACATAATGGCATCTGGGACCAGCCAAACCTGTTAAAGACCTGCTATTTCTAAGAAATCAAGTTCTGTGAAGCATCACCAGCCTTGGCTGGGATGGTGGAAGAAAGAGAATACAGGTTTCCTAATGTTGTGATTATCTGCCTATTGAAGGGCATGTTTTTATAACAGAAGAAAATTTAAGATCAGGACAAAACTTGTGATGACTTACCCTTTGAAGTACTTTATGCATAAGTTGGGGTCAGAGACGATGCATTATTTGGATTCTATCTAATAGAACTCTTCCGGTTTTTAAGCATTATAAGTTTTGATGTTAGAAACTTCTTTTGCTCGCATGACTTACTCATCATAGGGGTTCACTAACTGATGACAATGATCGTTTATCATCCTTTAGGCACTGAAATGTGGATTTCCTGGCTTCTTCTCAAGAGAACAATATATTGAAAAGACCGAATAGAGAAGATGGGAGAAGAGTTCTTAACGGTATATTTCTTAGGATACGAGTAGGAGAGAAATTATTATTATGAAACTTAGGGTTGACTTCCCAAATAGCTTTGTCCTTTTGATGCCTGGAAGTGGCCACCTAAAAACAGAGGCTAGACAAAAATAAGAGAATAAAAGTAGGTATTTATTTGAAGGGCCTTCTAAGGTACACCCTGGGCAGTCCAAAGGCTACACCCAAGATGGACGCTGGGTCATGGGTTCTTCACACTTTTATAAGTTTGGTCCATTTGCATATCAGGGTTAATTCTCCAATTATAATTTCAGTTGATGATGTAATTACCCCAAGGTTTCCCCTCCTCTTCAGAGGCTTTTAGTTTACACATTTTGCCTGGGACAATCAAGGTGTCCTTGGAAAGCAAACCTAGAGAGGCTTCGTTATGTCTAACCAGCATGAGAGAGCATCAGCTAACAGGCCACAAGAAACTTCAGAGTTACACATTAGGCAGTACAGGAATTGAAAAATATGAAAGTTAAAACCTAAGGCATCACTTACAATGTATGAAGTCCGTCTCTGAAACTCTTCTACTGGGGCAGTAATGACTCGCATTAGGAGTCTGAAATACATCTATCAATAGCCTGATAGTCTTAAAAAGCCCAATGCACTCAATTGTTTGCATTAAGAAGGAAGTGCAGACAGATTACATGTGATCACCCATTAGCCTAAAAATTCCTACAAGCAAGCAAAAAACCCCAGGTGGCTGATGCTTTTGAATAAATAATATAGAAAGATTGTAGTTCATTTATGGTCCATCTATTTACTAAGTTTACAAAAAACGAATGTCATGACACCTTTTGGGCACACAATCCATTCTGGAAAATTGATACTTTTCTGATCCTTTTGCTCTTGGTTGCACTGAAAGGCATCCTATCCTGTGGCACTTTTTTGGTCACAATAGATGCAATAAGCTCTTACTCTTCATGGTTTTTTCCCCCTGTCTGTTGTCTAAAAATAAGTTTGCTGCTTGTATCTTATACACAGCTTTCCTCAATCTTGTACTGGCTTCACAAATGTGGGCCAAATACATCAAACTCAACATAAACAAAGCCAGAAATGTACACATTCAGATTGAAAATGAATCCTCTTTCTGCAAGGTGTGGAGTCGTTTCCTCAAGCTGCCAGAATTGAGTCAATGGACACATAGAATCACAGAATATTGTGAGTTGGAAGGGACCCACAAGGATCATTGAGTCCAACTCCTGGCCCTGCCCAGACAATCCCCGAGTCACACCATGTGCCTGAGAGTGTTGTCCAAACACTTCTTGGATTCTGTCAAGCTAGTGATGTCACTACTTCCCTGGGGAGCCTGTTGAAGTGCCCAACCACCCTTTGAGTGAAAAAGCTTGTCTTGTTACCTAATCTAAACCTCCTGTGACTCAGCTTCATGCTGTTTCCTCGAGTCCTGTCACTGGTCACCAGAGAGAAGGGTTCAGTGTCTGCCTTTCCTCTTCTCCTCACGAGGAAGGTGGAGAGACTGATGAGGTTTCCCCTCAGTGTCCTCTTCTCCAGGCTGAACAGACCAAGTGACCTCAGCTGCCCCTCATACAGCTTCCTCTTAGCATCTTGCTAGGTGAGATTCTGTCCTGATACTGGGATGAAAAGAAAGTTCACTGTGGCTAGTCAGTGGTTAATGAGAAAAAAATTCTTCAAATAAGAAGTAAAAAATATGACCTGATAGGTACGTTCCTTTATACACAACAGTTTATGAACACATAATTAAACACTCATTTGACTGTGGGCTTGATTTATGGCAGACCAACTCAGGAATATACAAGCAAGTTCCAGTCTTGCCTATTTAATTGATTGATGAGAAAGTAACTTGTTGTAATTTAATAAAACTGAAAGCAACAAACATTTTCAAAGTGTTACTATTTGTCTTGGGATATGGATTATAAAAGATGCAAGATGACCCTCATTTCTTGCTGGATTCCAAGGCCCAGGCTACTTTTCATGCATGGCTTCTTTTTTTTTCTTCCATAGTAAATCTCAGTCTTTCTTTTTCAACAGAGGCTCAACATATTCAGGCTTGAAGTCTTATACATTGTGAGCACTCAAACTGCTTCATTGTCTATTTTCCCAAGGTTACCATCACTTTCTCCCTTTCCCCAGAAAAAAAAATGGCTGCTAATGTCATTTCACTTCACTGTATCTGTGAATATATTGCTGCTACTCTTTCTTGGAATCGCCATATCCACTGCTTTCCATGTCAACATCTAGAGCATTTTTTAAATGGAATAAGTAGAAAGGAGAAAAATCATTACCATTCTTCATTTCTTAAGATATCTGTAAATGTTAACTAAATCCTTTGTGCAAGCATTTTATTACATTTGTATGTAAAGTTATGACCATTGAAGAAATTGTACAGTCAAAAAAAGCCTCAGAGCAGAAACCATATATCTGCTGATGACACAAAACTTACTGTGTTTTATAAGTGAACAATGCACAGTATCACTAGGGCTTCATTGCAGAATGTTGCTGCATATTGTTCAGTTACAGATAATAAACATAAACATGGTATCTAGAAAGAAGTAGCTGAAGGACATACTATATTTATTCTTGATCTTAGAGAAAGGTACAGAGTAATATATTTGCCACTGTCTTTGCCTTTTAAAAGAGATTTGGTGCTGAGGCATTATTTTTGCTTTGAAAACTTCCTTCTTAGAAAAGATTTCATTGTTAAAAAGCCATGTTGGTAGAGGACAGCCCTCGTGCTGGCTGCTTTCCTAAATCAAAATGGCTGAGTGTGCCTCATATGTCTTGGCAGTGAGGATACCTTGCACTACTACCAGAGAAGTTGTGGATGCCCCATCCCTGGAGGTGTTCAAGGCCAGATTGGATGGGGCTCTGAGCAAACTGGTCTGGCAGAATGTGCTTCAGCCCATGGCGGGGTGGGTTGTACCTAGATGATTTTTAAGGTCCCTGCCAACCCAAAACATTTTTGGGTTCTATGATATGCTAGAGCTCAAAGAAAAATTAGCAGCAGAAGCATCTCTGGTGGGAGGCGGGAGAAGTGGGAAGGCATGACTAGGAAAATGCAACAACGCAATTTCAAGATAAAGTTAAAAAGCATCTTGAGGGTAAGATCCAAACAAGAGGGGCAATAAATGTCCAGCATGATGGTAGCAAGGATTAGCATTGCCTAGCAGCTATTTATTTTAGTGTTATGTAGGAATTATAGCTGTGTGGCAAACCATGCACAGGAGTAATTGGTGGATAAAAATAACATAAATCCAAAAAAGGCAATTGGAATCCAATCTAACTTCAGAAACTATTCTTTGTCTAACTAGCTCAATTGAATCAGCTATTAATAATGCAATGACCTTCTGAGACATTCAGCCCATAGAAGTAATTTACTCTTGATATGCCCAGAAAGTAGCGTTCTAAAAGGATAAGCAAAAGTTTCAGACTACAGAGATTTCTTGCTGCTTATGTACTTATGGCTCCTTCACTGAAAAGGCAGCAGCATATATATGCTGGGATCTTACTTTTGACATGAGATTCAAGATAAGACTGGGTAGATACCACATCCTAAGAAGTAGAAAGTGTTCCAGCTTCAAATTGACCCATGTATCTAAGTCTATTTATTAATTGTATTTTCAGGTCTTAAGGAATAAATCTTTCTTGTGCCAAAATGTAATAATAGATATTGTTAGGTCCAACGAATCTCTGCTGAATAAAAATCTTCTTGGCTGACAGTGTGTTTGGAAGTACAGCTGAGCCTGTCAAATAGCTGATGGCTGACACAAAGGCTAGTTCTGCTCCTCCTTCTGCCTCCCAGTTAAGCACCTTCCTTTCTGGGTTCCAGCACAGCCTCACCACAATGGAATCCTGTTCAATGGTTAATTTATTCAGGGACCTGAGCTGACAGAAGTTAGGGTACAGTAGTGTAGTTTAGGGTTTGAAACTGGTTCACCGCAAGTGAGACAAATGCGAAGGAAATAGTGTAAGGAGAATGTTGGGATCACCTGACTGCAGCTGGGGGTTAGTTTCCTTTAGCTGTAATATGAAACCGCCTCTTACTTGCATATAAAAACTCATGCACATACATAGACACAAATATAACAGATTATAAAGAAACAGTAAAGAAACAGCTGTGTCAGTAGAACTGGACATGAGATGGACAGCTTCTCTGCCTTTATATTTACTGACATCTGTTGTCACCTCCCTTTTGCTATTTTCTTCCTCTTCTCCCCTAGGACTGGCACATTTGCAAGTGGTATGGCCCAAAACATTAGATCAATGTCCTAAGCCAATCCATCTCTGGAAAGTCTGTGCCTTTGACAGAAGAGGTGACTGCTGCAGAAAGGCAGATGCTTGAGGACTGTGACTTTAGCCATGGTTCTGTGCCATAGGTGTACTGAGCATTCCTATCATGCCTCTATTTTGTTAACAACAGGCCCAGAAACTGGGATCAAATACTGGTCTCCTGACTATCTGAATTAACTGATAGCTTGCTACCTGGCCCTGTTTTGGACCATACCATTGCACTTGCTACATCAAAGTGTCCTTAAGCATGTGGACACTTACCTGACTGGCTTTTATTTAGCAATAGAGACATAGCTTGTGTGATTAAGAGAAAAGTCTCCAGGGGAAAATGCTCTACATATCCCACAGCAGTAATTTAATCCCAGTCCTTCTAAGCAATAATCACCTTTCATACTCCCTCTAATGAGTCAAGTACTTCAGTGTGCAGGACTAGGGTGAAGGCTCCCTTCCCCATGCCTTGTGACTGATATGAGTAGGTCTTGGCTCTGCAGGCACGAGATCTCAGTTGTCAATCTGTGAAGGGGCTGGGCTCTTGACTGAGGATAAGACGCAGCTATACCCAATTTATGTACGCAGAGAAAGACAATGTTGCTCAGCTACTAGTAAATAAACCTGATCTTAGCATTCAAATTATATATCACATCCGTGAATCTGGCTGAAGTTTTGGATGAGGTCATTGAGTGTGTTTCCACACTTACTTTCCTTCCATCAAATCAGCTATCGAAAGAAAATGGAATTTTATTTGAGTCATTGCATAATAAACTCTCGGGTCACATGCTGGCACCCTTGCATTCTAGGTACCTCTAGTACCTAGGATCAACCAGCAATCCTACCGCAGTTAAATTAATAATGAGGATGTGACATCAGAAAAACCAAAAATATCTGGACTCTCATGAGCATTTGGAAATGCAATTCTCTGAGATAAAGGCCCCACTAAATAGTGAAAGTGCTAAAAACTTTGAAAGAGTATTAAAGTTAGTATATTGTCTCTTGTTCCTCTTGTAAACCTCTTGGATAGGATTGTGTGGAGAAGCTGATTGGTGTAATTGAGACACATCAGACGGCAGTGTTCTGGTGTTGCTTAATTACAACAGAAGGAAAAATAGCAATAGCAAAAAGTACTTGAGTAGTAATTTCAGCAGGTACATTGGCAGTAATAAGAAATCACGTTCTTGGTTATCATTGTCAACAGGGGGGACATTGTTCCTTCAGCACTTTCCAGTGAATCACCAGATTATCACAAATCAGTCCCCAAGTGCTATTTCAATAGCACGAATTGGAGAGACAAGCAATTTTCTGATGTACTCTCTATCTGTTCATTTTAAAATCTGTTCATTTACAATGGCTTTTTCCAGTGGATAATACGGGAAATTAACTTCCTATGTCCTCCTGTTGCCACCATAGACACATAATTTCTGGGGAGCAATATCTCCCAGACATACACACTACAGACGGTTCCACCACTACATGTCAGCACAAAGACTATAATGCCAGTCATGCTGATTTCTGTACGATAGTGAATGGGAAACAAGAAACTTGAGATCAGTCTAGAGGCCAGAAATGCTTATTAAGTGTCCACGTAAAAAGGATGTTCATTTGGAATGGAGAGTAAATTGAGCTGGGTGGTAGATATACGATAGGACAGGATTTCTATCCATTTTTTTTAGGATGCCCAAACACTGATCCCTGGTGAGAGGGAGTTCAGACTGGTCACCAGGGCTGAATGTTAAGCAATGAGGGCAAGTTCCAGTTTGGTGAAGGTTTTAATTGCAACTAAGCATAAAGACTCAAAGTATTTTAATTGTCTCTTTGGATTTTTTAAGAGCTGAAATTAAAATTTCAAAGGAAAAAGTGATCTTCTTTTTCAAGGTCTAGGAAAAAAAAGGTACATTTTTGCATGAAGAAAGGAAAAGCTTTCCCTGTAAAAATTACAGGGTGTACTTCCCTCACACACTTCTGCATAGCAATCCCTGTGTCAGAGTGTCGCTTTTGGGGTGCCCAAGGGCAATCCCAGGTTGTGACCTTCCTAGAGAAAGTGTCCCGCAAGGGAAGAGCCTTTCCAGGGGCCTTTGCAACTTCTCCGGAGCGACGGGTGGTCTCAGAAAGTGTAGCTGCTTTGGCTACAAGTGGTTTCAGCTCAAAGTGATTCAGCTCCTTGTGAGATCAGCTCATAAGAGACCATCCAGGCAGGCCTGGGGACAGGAGAGATGAGGGAGTCTGGCACGGTGTATTCCACAGGTAAGCTTTATTCGGCCATCCCTGTGAAGGGAACCAGAAGCCGGGCTCTCCTGAGATCAGGGTACACACAGGGAGTTTATGTAGGGAAGGCAGGGGTGGGGTGGATACCAGTTAGCCAACAGGGTACAGACTATTACCATAAAAAGGAGCAAGGCATGTCAGGCCCACTTTTTGGTCGCCGTGAGCTTGAGGAAGGTTCTTATCTCTTGGGAGATTTGGCCCTCAGGCATCTCTCCTCCAAACGAGTGCAGAGGGCTCCAGCGCCAGAGGCTGGCAGCCCTGCACATCAGATCTGTCTCAAATATATTTGAAGAAAAGTGTTACCGGTTAGAAAGCCAGTGTCTATAGAATGTCTGAATGCTGGATTCCACTGAACTGAAATGTTTTATCAGAAGTTTCTTTCTTTCTTTTTGAGATAAAGCAGTTTCAAGGAAAAAAAAGATAGCTAATGCCAATAATTCTACATTCCTATGTTCCCATCTCTTTTCTGGTGCTGAAGCTAAAACCTCATTTTACAGTAAAGTGGTGCCTTTTAAGTAGGACAAAGAAAGAGAGCATGCTATGCTCAGAAAGCAGCTGAAAAAGACAATCAATTCAAATAAAGTCCCCTTCCTTCCTCATTCTGGTACCCAAACATTTAATTGACTCAGCTACAGCTATTGAGAAGTGTCAATCTAAAATGTTAAAATGAGATTATTGGAAATGCTTGTTTAAACCTCAACTACAAGCAGGCAAAAATAATCCAGGCTATAATTTTATAGCACAGTGTTAAAATTTTATTATATTTAACTCAGATTTCTTTACCCTGTATAACTTGTGTGATCTTTGCACAAAAAGCAGTCATTTATACATTCAGTAGTGCCTCTGGGATGGAAGCAAATATTGCACATCAGGGCTGAAATGTGCAGTCCATATCACAAGAGTTCACTGGCGAAGATACTTATGAGATGGAATAGCAGTCACGTCTCTTGAAATCAGGGAGAAAAGATTTCTGTTGATCATGATGACTGAATTTATTAAATGGCTTTTCAGTCTTCTTAAATAAATTAATACTAAGGGGAACTTTATTGTGAAAGGTCCTAAATGAACACAATTTAATAATGCAGTCAGGTTCAAATATATCTGACAAATTTGTGTCCCTGGCTTGATGAAATTTAAGAATTTTTTTTACTCTGGTTGTCTGTTTAAACCTTTATTTGGACTGTAATACTTATTAAACATGCAAATGCACCATAACAAAACTTAAAGGATAATAGCAGCACTATAGCTATAAATTCAGAGGAAGAAAAACATAGCAATTCCTTAGTTTGTCTCTTCCCACGTTTTAAAGACTGATTATTTAACACACTAATTCAACCTTATTAGTCATATTAAAACTTTACATAAAATCATATGCTCAGAATCTTAATATGTTGAAACAACAAGGGATACAATCTCTTTGAAATGGCTGGGGAGACATTTACTTCATATTCTAAAAACGAATTTTTATGAAACTCCTACATGTGAATGAGAAGCTGGGTTAACAACTCTTTTAAATACTCTTGTGAACTAGCTTTAAAAACCAGTGCTTGCTTTGCAACAACCTCTACACAGCATATTTTCATGCAACACTTTCCTGTCTCATGTTGCATAAGCCACTGGATTTTAAACTTTTCCTCCAAAAAATGTTTTGTGTGACTTGTGTATCAGACACCTTTGACAATAGGAAGAGAATAGTATTTCTCTGCAGCACAGGAAATTCAAACACAAATTACTTTATTTTACAGTGGATATGATTTGAAGTAATACATTGATTAAAAGGATTTGCACCAGTGGGGAATGGAGTCTGTCACTTATAGGCAGAAGCTTGGGCATTAAGTTCAAGTAAGGATTTACAGATTATGGTGTTTCTACTTTGCTAGCTACTTACATGCTTTCTGCTCTGCCAAAAGCAGAATGGATGCTGAGCTTTTCTGTACAATTGGAGCAACTGTCCTTGAAAATCCAAAATACCCACGCACCACTTTTCATCCAAATTAGACAAATCTGATGCATATGGGGAAAATAAAGAGTAACTTAATTTTTCTTTCTCTATTTTTTTTCCCAAACAAATTTTTCAGAAATCTCAGTGAGAAGTGCAGAGAGTAAAAACCCTGTGTGTGTGTGTGCATGTGGTGGGGGGGTTATTTTCTTGTTTGTTCTTGGGTTTTGTTTTTGTTTTTCTCCAGAACTCATCCCTTCTGGAAAAAGCTTGTACAAAGTTTATGCAAGCTGAATTCTGAACATGTCTTGATAGCAATATCCATGAATCTTATCATGATCTCCATCCTGTTTGGTCATTCCTTTTGTTTCTACGTATCAGCCTGTGGTCCCATAACTGAGATGGAGTTTGTTCTGTTGTATGTTGATAGACAAGTTTCCATAGTGTCACATGGAAGTAGGGCAGTGACTGGGATGCCATTATGGGAAAGGTGGGTCAGAATGTATTTGGCAGATAAATATCTGCCTAGAATGTGAGAACCAAGTCCCTCAGTATTTTCTAGAAATAGAAAACAGCTTGGTTTTGAAAGTAGCTGTAAGCTCAGGAGAAGATGTGTGTAACTAACAGGCAGCTGTTCTGGATCTTGTTTGAGGTATCTAACATGAGGTCTAGATTCTGCTTAAGTCCTGGTTTGGATACAGCCTTAGCTGCCTGTCTCAGCACAGGGTGCCTAGGACCTAGGGACCATGCACACACCAACAACTGGAAAAATAAGGGACAGGCCAGATTATGACAGGTCCATTTTCCTTCTGGGTACCCTATCTGAGGTGACAACTGCACATGCAGGAGGGAAATTTGCTCTCCAGAATAATTCTCCTCTGGCTGTAAAGTACATGCATAGAGTTAAACTGATGTCTTTAATTTCTTGATATGTTTGCACTTGACTGATAGAAATAAAGAGATTCTAGCTGACTAAAGTAAGAATTTCTAATAGTTATATCCCTTTAAAGTGAACCACCATTGGCAAAGCTCTGATGAGGAAATATGCACTTGTCCTCAATATATGTAAGTCAATTCTCACCAATTTCATAGTGTTTAAATGGGAGTTATATCCTTCTGCCTTTAGGAAGGCCTGTAAAATCAAATGGTACAACTAGAGTCACAGGACACATTCACTGGTTGGTTGCAATCACGATAAGGTGTAGAAGAATGGCTTGTCTCTCGAGGGCATTCAGAATCCCTAGAGGGTCTGCAGGGCCTGCACAACCAGGACTGATGCTCTCGAACTAATGAAGAACAATACTGATATTCAGAACTAACAAAGGATAATACGGGTATTTAGAACTAACACAGAATTAGAACTAACAAAGAATAATAAGTTTATAGAAAAGAATAATAGCCCCTTGAGCCATATATCCTTGGGGAAGTAGATACAAATATATTATTTGGGGAAGTAGATATAAAATATACTAACATATTGACAAAGCACTACAGTGCTATTGAAGAACAATAGTCNGGTTTGGACACTATGGTGGATTTTAATTTGTGAAGTCTATGTGTTCCTTCTCTAAGGGTCTGAGAAATGGAACCATGAAATGTTAGCAAGCTTACATTCACTATATATCTCCATGGGGAGGATTTTAGAGGCCTGAAAATTGACAATGTTTGAAACCAAAGTGCATTAGGTCATTATATAAAAGGAGGGCCAGAAAGATTATAAAAATACATATTTCACAGCTTTATTTGGAAGTCTGCGCCCTTTTTTGGAAACATAAAGTATACAAGGTAAAACAGTGATCACTGTGTCTTCACAGTATTGGGAGAACTAGTGGTCCAGCCTGCACTTGTAAAATGACGCAGAGAATGTCCAGAGAGGGCCAAAGGCTTGCCTGGCAGGTAAGGGAGGTAGAGGAAGGGAAAAGAATGTTGAACACTGGCTGACTGTTAGTTTCAGCCTGCACAAAAACAGCCTGGATATTGCTGATATTTAATTGTATTGTACTTGCTGTATAATTAATTCATCTATTCCCAGAGAAATGTCTTTGTCATTTTAAATCTAAACAAACCCCTGCATCCGTTAGGGCACGATGCAGCATTTTGAGGTGTGTGTGCATTTTTTGAAAGCTTGAGCACTTCACTGAATCTCCAGGTGGACAGCTTTCATGCTGCAATTTAGTATCAAAAGCAAAACTATTTACCTGGCAGCAGTGCTGTCCTGGAAATGCCTTTCTGGCATAACTAAGGCAGCTTATGCTGGGCACAGCATGACTCAGACATCAGCAGTCCCTCTCCTGGCCAAGCATGTGAACAACTATTCCTTGAGTTCCAGGAGACATTTCCTTTCCCACCCCCCCCACCCCCTGCCCGATACTTAATTGCTTTTTGCTGCAGAAAGGCATATATTGTAACTTCAGGGTTCATGAGTATCCTACTAGATTTATCCCTGTATTTTCTTCTTTGAAATAGGAGAATTGTCTTTTACAAAATCATAAAATAATATTTTGCAAAGCTTTTCTGTATTTCTGGTTTGTAATTCTGGATAAGGACCTGGAAGTGAGTTGATAGAGGCTGTAAGCTACTCTGTTAACTGTATGCCATAGTAATAACAGCCCAAGTAATAGCAAACTGTTTGTTCTTTGCATTTAAACGTAGCTATTTATCTTCTTTAACTAAACAAGGTTAAAAACAAGGCTGTAGAATTCACTGGGGAATACACCTCCTGGTGAAACAAGGAAGAGAGGGGGGATTCCTGACCATTGAGACGGGCTTTGACAGATGACCACACTGTAGGAAATATACAAATATTCAATCCAACTTTGATATAGCAAAACAACAATATCCAATCCAGCTAGTAAAGAAGCTTTTTCAATGCAGTAAATACTTTTGTCCCTCTTCCACCTTTGTAAAACTGACTTCTCTCTACTAAAAAGCATTTTTGTTCTACATTTTCTTGTCCCAATGACATACAATTCTATGCCCAGGTATCTCTGAATCTCTGGTTTCTACTTTTAGCCTTAGATATCAAAGCTCCTAATTGAATTAATGAGATAATTTTCTTTCCTTATTATGGTCTTCTATTAACCTTTCTCATTTCTCTGAGATTTATTATCTAATCTTTGCTTGCCAGTGGCTGGAATACATTTGCCATTTGCCTTGAGAGTTCTCGGTACAGTAAGAAGGATATGGATTCTAATCACATTCATTCTTAAATGATTTAAATAACATTTTTCATTCATTTTTTACCTTCCATCCCTTTTGGGATGGAAATGAAAGACGCATGTCTGCTTAATCAAAATCAGGCCTAATCAATCACAGTTTTTTAGTGTGTCTATATATATATATACGTATATACACACATATACATGTCGTAGCTCATTCTGTCTAATACAGAAAGAATAAATTTGAGGTAGCAGCATTTCAAAGAAATTCTGGTGATGCTGTAGGGCCAGTAATTTTTACTGTACAGTAAAATAATAATGAGATGCTATATTATTAAAAATATTTTTTATAAATACTTTGACAGTTCTGTAAAAAAACTTTCCTGTTCAGCAGAAAATCTCCAAACTTGAACTTCACCCATGCATACATTTTCATGAACCTTGAGAAACCTCACTTATTTCTGACTTCTGTCAGCACAGATCTTACTCTTCTGAGCCATTCAGAATAAATGTTGTTATAAAATATACAACTGTGATGTCACTGAATCCATATTGAACCTTAAAGGGAAAATCCTAAACTTAGGAAATAAGGGAAAGAACTGTAATTTGCTCTCTATGTCTTTTGGAAGAAAGTAGAGTTTGTCTCAACCAGCTAAGAAATCTTGAAAAAAAAAAAAGGCAATT
>VZTH01018263.1:0-18589 GCA_013397815.1 Aleadryas rufinucha
CGCGGCCGCGCCCGGGAGCGCGCAGTGCGGCGCACCGAGCCCGCACCGAGCCCCGGCTGCGGCCACCCCAGCTCCCACCGGGTAAGGACAAACCGGGATCGGGAAGCTCCCGGGGGATGCTCGGGGCTGAGCACGGAGGGGAGCGGGGGTGTGGGAGCCGCGCATCCTCAGCGCGGGTTTGGGGTCCCAAAGCTGCTCGGTGACCCCCAAAACTCCCGGTTTTTGGTGGCCGGACCCTGGGAGGGGGGGGAGCTGGGGCATGTGATGGGATTTTGGCTGTTACGTCACGGCTT
This sequence comes from Aleadryas rufinucha, assembly GCA_013397815.1. Taxonomy (NCBI): domain Eukaryota; kingdom Metazoa; phylum Chordata; class Aves; order Passeriformes; genus Aleadryas; species Aleadryas rufinucha. The sequence continues at coordinate 294 of VZTH01018263.1, forward strand.
CGTGTCCCTGCGTGTGACAAAACCCCGCGGTGGCAGTGCGGGGGCACCGAGAGCGCAGCCCGGGTGGGGACCTTGGGGTGACAGCGCAACTTTGGGGGCCCGAAAGCTCGCGGGGAGCGGGGATTGCTCCCTCAGCTCCTCGCTCCTTCCCTGTCGCCTTTCGGGGGGGGTGGATTCTCCCTCCGGAAGAACATCCTGGGCCGGAAAAATCCGTCGGGAAAACGCACCTGGGGTTGGGATGCGGCGCCGGGAAGCGCCGGGCCCCGGCGGCGAGCGGTGAGTGCCGGGTGCGGGATCCGCATCCTCCCGCAGCCGCTCCCCGGGATCGATTTCCCTTCCGGGAAAGGGGGAAAGTGCTGAATCATTGGGACTCCCGGCTCCACGGGCGCTCCCGCTGCTCCCACCGCCGGGAAAAGCTCGGGAATGGGGTGAGGAGGGCGAGGAGGCCGTGGCGGAGGTGGGAGCGCCGGGGCCTGAGAGAGAGGGATTGTTGGGATGGAGCAGGGATGGAGCCGGGATGGAGCCGGGATGGAGCGGGGTCCTCCCTTTTCCATGGCCTCAGGTGCTCCTTGGAGGACAGGGAGCAGGGAAACAGCGCGTTCCATCCCGGGGAGGCCTCTGAGAATGTCGCTGAGAGGGGTTTTGGGTGGAAAAATGGAGCTTTTGGCCCGAAAATCCCATCTCTGCTAAAACCGGGAATGGCCGGTGCGTAGTACTTGGATGGGTTCTGCTTTTCCCTTTGGAATGCTGCCTGTGGGTCCCTTGCTCAAGGTCAGGTCCTTGGGATGGCTCTGGAGCACTCCCGAAAGTCACCCTGGGGTGTTCCCAGCTGGGTCCCGGCAGAGGGGCAGTGCCGAGGGCCGGGGGGATGCGGGAATTGCGGGAAAAGCTGGAATTCTGACATGCCCAGCAGAGGCCCGGCTGCTTTAAGATGGATCCTGTGGCGCTGTGGTGTTTCCGGGGTGCTCCTGGCAGCTGCCGAGGACAAAAGCAGGAATCCTGTGACTTTTCCAGGGATGCTGACTCCTTTCTTTCCGCCCGTGCTCCTGGAAAACCTCCCCCTCCTTGGCAGACACCGAGGGGCTGCTTTGTTCCAAGAAAACTTTGCTTTCTCTCCCGAAAAAGAAAATCCCTCAAATTTAGCATTTTCTCGTCGATTTCTATTTTAATTTTGCCGTTTCCCAGCTCCGGGCTGGGCCTTCGCTGCTTTTCCCATTTTTTTTTTGTGTGTGTGTGGTTGTAACGTGAATCCGACATAAATAATGCATGGAAAACCGCTCGGCTGACAGGCAGAAGTTGTTCTGTTGGAAAAGAGACTTTGTTTACAGGAGTTGGGACCTAGGCCTGGCTTTGTGTTAATTCTGGGCTTAACAAAGCTCCGTCCTCATCCTCATCCTCATCCCAGGGGATTTGATTTAAACCCAGCCCAATCCAATCATCCCTTCTCCCAGCTGATGATTAAATGGGGAATATCCTGACTTTCCCAAATTAATTGATAAGGATTTATTTTCCTCTCATTTTCTCCGGAGTTTTCAGGGATAGAATCCCCCCAGAATCTGCTGGAAAAGCTCCACAACAAAGGGTGGTCAAAAATGGGTGAAAATATTGAATAATAACAGGGAAAAATGAGGATTTTTTCCCTCTCTTTGCTCCTGGGAGGTGGTTGGGATACTCTGAGTAGGATACTCGTGGGATGCTCCTGGGTGTAGAGGGGTTGTACCCTCAAAAGTCAGGGATGAGCAGGGAAAGGGCTGGGATCATGTGGGGAAGGGATTGGGATCAGCTGTGAACCACAAAGTGAGTCAGGATCCACCTGGGAATGGGAAGCTGGGAATGCCACCCCAGGAAGCTCCTGGAGATTCCCAAGGTTGTGAGGAAAGGGATGGACACGGGCAGGAGGAAAAGGGATCTTTGTGGTGCTTCCTTTCTTGGGAAAAGGGGGAATAAATGGATTTAGGGAAGTTTTGCTTCCCACTGGAGCCATTCTTAATCCCAATGCTCCATCCCCGGTGGGGTGACCTTGGGACAAGGAATTATCCATCGGGATCATGGCCCTGGCTGGGATCGGATCCTCCCTCTGTCCCTGTCACCTGCTCAGCCCCACTGAGGAAAAATGGGGAAGTTCTGGGCTGCTCCAAGGAAATATTCCCTGGATAAACACCAGCTTTATCCAGAAACGGGGAAATTAGCAGGAATGTGGAAGTTATAGGATTCTCCAAGAAAATATTCCCTGGATAAACACCAGCGGAGCTCACCCGGGCAGGTGGAGCTTGGAAAAGGAACTCAGAGCTTTGGAATTTGTTGGCTCCATCCAGAGCTTTGGAATTTGCTGGCTCCATCCCGCCCTTGGTGCCCTCAGCGAAGGAGGAGTCCCCAGGGGAGAAGTTTGGGATTTGTTTGCGAAATCTGGGAAAACGGAACAGCCGCATTCCCAGGACGCTCCAGAGGCTCTGATTTCATCCGGGAGTGCCCGGCAGGAATTTCCGGATTTGTTTTCCATGTGGGAGTGGATTTTCCGTGGGGTTGTAATTTACTCGTCTGGGCAGCACCAACCTCCCAAATCTCATCATTTACAGGGAAAAAACCCCTGGAAGTTCAGGCAGAATTCCTTCTCTTTTTTTTTGGTGTCTGGGAGCTGTGGAATTCCCTGTTTTCCACACTTTTTTAGGTGGAATAAAAGCAGCTGAACTGGGAGGATTTAAACCCATTGAGTAACACGCAGAAAACCAGATTGAATTTGAATTTAACCAGCAAAACCTGCGAGGAGACTCCTAAAAAACCCAAGGAAAAAAACCTCTGGCACTTCCCTTTATTCCTTGGCTTTCATTTGCCCTTCCCAAAATATTCCTAACACCCGGCAGGATCCATCCAGGGCTTGGATTCCCTTACAATTCTTGTCAAATCTTGTCAGGGAGGTCTGGATTTCTTCCTGCCCCGGAGGGAATTCCTTTCCAACCTCATTTTCCATGTTGTTGGATGACTTCTGCTCCACCTTTCCCATTTTTCCCCCCTCTTCCTGAAGCCTCTTCAATCCTTTCCAGGCTATCCAGGATAATTATTGTGTAATTCCAGGGATTCCGGCTCGGAATGAACTTGCTGGAAGTTTAAATGTTCCTTAATCCGCCCCCCCTCCCTTTTCCTTTTTCCTTTAATCCCGAGCTGAAAGAAACCGGGCTGGGTTATTACGGATTAAAAAAGAGGAGGATTTATCCCTCGGCTTATCGGGATCACCATTCCCACTTAATGAGATCGGAGGAGCGGGATTACCCACGGAACAAACAGGGATGAGTTCGGGTGGGCAGAAATTCCCAAGGATGCTCCTCCTTAGGTTCCTGTGGATCTCATCCCGTTATTTTGGGATCCAGCCCCGTTTTCCTCAGGGATGCTGCTGGGACAGAGCATCCCAAGGGCACAGGGAAGAGGGAATAACGGAGATTTTCCTTCAGAAGGAGAATTTGGGAATTTTTTCCTGGCGTTCTTCTGCCTCTGAGCCTAAGCAGGGGGTTGGTGCATTCCCAGTTTTCCGGAGGAGCATCCAAAGGGAAGAGGGAGCTTTGCACAATCCACGCTCGGGAAGAGCGGATAAATCCCTGTCCTGGATTCCTGGATGAGCCTTTCCCAGCTCTGGAAGCAAACCTGGATCCTCACAGGGAGTGGGAAAACGGGAGCACAACCCCCGGGGCTGGCACAAGGTGAAGCCGGAGGTTCATTGGAATTCCTGGCAGGTTTTTCCGCCGCTTTCCGCCTCCTTGGCAGCGGAATTTTGCTCCTTTTCCCAGGGACAGTCGGAATGTGATCCCGCGGCTCTGTCAGCCTGCATCCCGAATTCATCCTGAAATCTCCTGGCATGGATGGGCCGGGCTGGCAGTTCCAGAGGGAGCTGGGAGGGTGGGAAGGTTCTCCTTGGATCTGTGGAAAATGCACCGAAATTCCCTTTTTTCCTCTGAATTGTTCCCTTTTCCTGGTTATCCCAAGGATCCCCGAGTTAAAAGAGCCGCAGCATCATGGAATAATTTGGGTTGGAAAATTAAAGCTCATCCCATTCCATGGGCAGGGACACCTTCCTCTATCCCAGGTTGCTCCAAGCCGGCCTTGGACACTTCCAGGGATGTGAGGCGGCCACAAATTCTCTGGAAAACCTGGGAATGCCGAGCACGGGAATGCCCGTGGGTGGAAAAGAATCCTCTTGGATCCGGCCGCTCTCCAGGGTGCTGAAGCCCCTCCCGGGGATTTGGGAACTCCACGTAATTCCCTCAGCTCCCATCTCCCTATTCCCCCTCGAATCCAGGATAAAAAGGGAAAACTGGGATACATTGGAACAGCAGGAAGCAGGGAAAGTGGGAATTCCCCCTTTTCCATGTCCAGTGGGCTTTTTAAGCTGGAGCTTGAGTGCTGGGTGGTCTCCACAACTTGGGACAGGATTTAAACCCCACATGGGCAAAGACCGGCTCAGCTGGGCTGAGCTTAGGGCTGATCCTGCTCCCCATGGTGACCTTCTGAGGTAATTCCAGCTGGAATTGTTTGGGGATCCAGCTGCCTCCAGGGTTTCCAGGAGCAGGGAACAAAATCCTCTCCCTCTTTGTGTGGCTTTGGGGATTTTTCCTCTGGACAAAGCTCCATTGCCCATCCTTGTAGGAGCAGCTTTTATTGGATATTCCCAGTATTTTTTATTGGATATTCCCAGTATTTTTTATTGGATATTCCCATCAGTTTTTGGTGGATATTCAGAATAGGGTTTTTTGGATATTCCCAGCAATTTTTATTGGATAATCCCCCAGCCTGGGGGCAGGGAAAGAATCCAGCATTCCCTTTTCCCCTGGGTGAAGATCAGCCCTGAATTCCCACTCCTGGAAGTTTTCCAGGGTTCCCGAGGAGCTTCCCGTGCTCCGCTCCGCACGTGGTGCCGACATCCCCGCTCCTCATCCCCGGCACTCGGGGCCAGCCCCTCTTGTGTCCCACAGGCTCTTCCCAATCCCACAGGCTCTTCCCAATCCCACAGGCTCTTCCCTTGGGTTTCATTGCCCTTCCCAAAACATTCCCTTGGATTTTAAACCCGGCAGGATCCATCCAGGGCTTGGATTCCCTTACAGTTCTTGTCAGGGAGGTCTGGATTTCTTCCTGCCCCGGAGGGAATTCCTTTCCAACCTCATTTCCCTCATTTTCCATGTTGCTGGATGACTTCTGCTCCACCTCTTCCATTTCCCNCTCCAGGGTTTCCAGGAGCAGGGAACAAAATCCTCTCCCTCTTTGTGTGGCTTTGGGGATTTTTCCTCTGGACAAAGCTCCATTGCCCATCCTTGTAGGAGCAGCTTTTATTGGATATTCCCAGTATTTTTCATTGGGTATTCCCAGTATTTTTTATTGGATATTCCCATCAGTTTTTGGTGGATATTCAGAATAGGGTTTTTTGGATATTCCCAGCAATTTTTATTGGATAATCCCCCAGCCTGGGGGCAGGGAAAGAATCCAGCATTCCCTTTTCCCCTGGGTGAAGATCAGCCCTGAATTCCCACTCCTGGAAGTTTTCCAGGGTTCCCGAGGAGCTTCCCGTGCTCCGCTCCGCACGTGGTGCCGACATCCCCGCTCCTCATCCCCGGCACTCGGGGCCAGCCCCTCTTGTGTCCCACAGGCTCTTCCCAATCCCACAGGCTCTTCCCAATCCCACAGGCTCTTCCCTTGGGTTTCATTGCCCTTCCCAAAACATTCCCTTGGATTTTAAACCCGGCAGGATCCATCCAGGGCTTGGATTCCCTTACAGTTCTTGTCAGGGAGGTCTGGATTTCTTCCTGCCCCGGAGGGAATTCCTTTCCAACCTCATTTCCCTCATTTTCCATGTTGCTGGATGACTTCTGCTCCACCTCTTCCATTTCCCTCCCTCTTCCCGAAGCGCCTGCATTCCCTTCCCTCGGCTATCCAGGATGGGAAGGCACCAGCAGCCACTCTGGATTTAAGGACACAGCCCGGTTTGTGAGGGCTGGGACCGCTCCCGATCCCGCTCCGTGCGGGATAAAGGCCCCTCTGTGAGCGCAGCCGGGCGCCGATGGAGTGCGGGGCCCTGGAGACGCTCCCGTCCCTGCTGTCACCTTGGTGCTGTCACATTCCTGAAATCTGGCTTCGACATTCCCGGCAGACCCAGCAACAAGGGCTCCTTGTTGGGATCTCCTTGGGATGGGGTTGAGGCGATCCCAGCTGGGAGCGGGAGGAGGGGAGGGACAGGACGGGGCTTTGTGCCACCCGCACGTGCCGGGACACTCGGGGACCTCCTCTGGTGACACTTCTGATGAGCTGGGGAGTGTTCAGCCTGGAGAAGGGAATGATGTGTGGGGATAACGGGATCTGATTTGTGTGGAAACCTCAGGATTTGTTTTGGTTTGTGTGGGGATAATGGGATTTGATTCGTGTGGAGACCTCAGGATTTGATTTGTGTGGAGACCTTGGGATTTGGTTCGTGTGGAGATCTCAGGATTTGGGTTGTGTGAGGATATTGGGATCTGATTTGTGTGGAGACCTCAGGATTTGGTTTTTGTGGAAACCTCAGGATTTGATTTGTGTGGAAACCTCAGGATCTGAATGGATTACAAGGAGGGAAAAGGGAATCTGCAGCAGGAATTGGGATGGCAGGACAAGGGGATGGGTTCAGAGTGGAAAAGGGGAGATTTGGGCAGGATATCAGGAGCAATTCTTCCCTGTGAGCATAGGGAGGGGTCAGGATGGAATTCTCAGAGAATCCATGGCTGCCCCACCCCTGGAAGTGTCCCAGGATGGGTTGGATGGGGCTTGGAGCCACCTGGGTTAGGGGAAGGTGCCCCTATGGTGGCACTGGGGGATCTTTAATCTCCTTCCCAACCCAAACCATTCCACGATTCCACCTCAAATCCACTCAGTGAATTGATAATCCCATTTTCTTCTTTCCCTATATCTGGAAAATTCCAATTCTAATATAAAATATCTTAAACCCAAACTTCCTGTCAAAACTCGGCACTCTTCCCTTTATTCCCAGAAAAGCCGGAATTCAGAATTCATGCAGAAAAGCTGGAATTTGGGTGAATCCATCCACGTATTTTTTTACATCCAACACAAGAACCGCATATTTTTGAGGACAAATTTCCCCAAAAGTCCTTCAAAATCTGATGTTGCACGTCCCAGGCTGTCATTCCCTACTGACAGCACCGGGATCCAGCTGCCAGGGCCCCACAGGGATTTATTCCCGGCCATTCCAGCAGCTGGGATCAGGCCTGGGGATTTTTGGTTGACCTCGTCTGAATGCGCTGACCCCGGTGACAGCTGCGAGGCTGAGCTGGCCCCGGCCCAGGACAGCAGGCTGCTCCCGAAGGTTTGATTCCAGGGATTCTGGCTCCTTTGTCTCCCTTTCCCAGCCTTTGTGGTCAGGCCTGGGGTTGGGATGGAGGTGGGAATGATTCCTTGGAGTGGCACAGCTGAGCTCGGGGGGGGGATTTGGGGTTTTCTAAATGGTCCTGGCAGGATTTTGACCCGAATCCCGGATTTGGGATGGAGGTGGGAATGGAGACTTCCCGGGAATTCCCATCCGTGGATGGTTCTCAGAATTCCTCTTCCAAACCAAAGCAAGGTGAAAAACAGGGATGCACAGGGATATTCCAGGGATAAAACACCCCAGGAAGCAAAATAAACCCTCTTTCCCGAGGGAAAAGCAGTTCCTGCCCTATTGTCCAGTGGAAAGGGGGTTGGAATGGCTGGGATTGATCCCGAACAGCTGCTGGGATGAGGGAGGGCAGATGGCACAATTATCTCTGGAATGGGATGGGCAGCGTGGGGCTGTGGGAGGCTTTAGGATCCACCTCCCTGGAAACCTGAGCTGGGAGAGGCTATGGGGGGACTTTGGGAGATTTTGGGATCCTTTTCCCACTAAGGGAGGGGCTTTGGGAGATTTTGGGATCCTCTTCCCACTGAACCTGAGCTGGGAGAGGCTCTGTAGGGGCCGTTCCCGGGAGATCCCACAGCCCTGGTCCCATGCAGGTGGATGTGCCAATCTGGGATGTGCCAATCCCAAATTGTGCCACCTCGGAGTGATCCGTGCCACCCTCCCTCTATTTCTGCTCCCGATCTGTGCCACAGCCAGAGTTGTCCTCGGGATCGGGCTCCGGAGGCCATAAAAAACCTGGGATTTGGGATGTGGGCTGCTCAGGGATAATTTTAGCCCCGTGCTCCGCTGGAGGAGAGGGAACAGCGGGAACGGTGCCCTGGGATGGAGCTGAGCTCTCTGATCCAGTGGCTTGGGATTCATCCTTGGAATCTCATCCTGAAACCTCATCTCAGGGGCTTTTTGGGGGAGAAGGACCCAAAGGTCCCCCTGGGAGCCAGGGAAGGGGAGTGGGATGTGGTTTTGAGGCAGGGAAAGGTGAAATGGGAATGTGGGAACAGCTGGGAACGCTGGAAGCAGGGGAACTGGAAGTTCAAGGTGCAACGAAGTGTTAATTGGGATTTCCGAAGTGTTAATTGGGATTTCCAGAAGTTTTTAGGGATTCAGCCTCGAGTGTTCATCAGGAGGATAAAAGGAATCTTATTCCCCCTCCTTCTTCCCTTTATTCCCCTTTTTTGTTCCCTTTATTCCCCCTCACTCTTCCCATTATTCCCCCCAGGGGAAATTTCCAGGGACATCTCCACTCTCCAAAGTCAGGCAAGGTCCTGGGGACATCTCCAGGATCAGGGAAGGTCCAGTGGACACCACCAGGAGATGCCACGGGGCCACTGCAGCTCCAGCCAGAGCCAAACCCGGGAAATCGGGAAGCTGAGGCCTCTCCAGGCAGGATTCCCTGGGAAATCCCAAAATCCTTGTGAAGGACCAGTCCAGAACTGGGACAAAGTGACCTGGGGGGGTCTGGGAGGTGCCATCGTGGCCACCTTTGGGAATGCTGCTGTTCCCTCCTCCTCCTCTCCCTCTGAAATCATGGAATGGCTCCAAGGCAGGAGCAGATCCATTCCACCATCCCATTTTTCCTTTGATTTCCTCATGGAACATCCCGGGAGCTGCTTTAGGCATCCTGAGTAAATTAAAACCCCGCTCGGCCTCACTCAGATCTTGTCTCTCTTTAATGTTCCCTCTCCAAGAGGCTGGAGCGGCTTTTAATTCCAGCGGATCCAGGGAAAACCGGGAGAAGGAACGAATCCATCGGCAGGGATGGGGTTTAAGGTTTCAAATCCCGAGCTTTGCTCCTCTTGCTGTCCCATCCTTCTCCCTCCCGGCCCCGTTCCAATTTTCCAGCGGTTGGAAATCTCTTTGCCGTGCCCGGTGGGCATCGCCCAATCCCAGAAAATCCGGGATCAGCCGGGCTGGAATTATCCTGGCGGCTCCCGAGGGTTAATGAGGAGCAAAGTGGAACTGAGAGGGGTTTGCGGTGGGGGAGGGAGGATTTGGGGGGTCCTGGAATTGGAGGGAACTGGGATTGGATTCAGGGAATCTCCACAACCTCAGGAGCGGCTCCTGGAAGCTCCAAGTTCCCAGAATGGCCAGAAAAGTGGGAATTTTGGTGGTGGGGATAAGAACATTCCCCTTGGTGCGGCATTAATTCCATACTGGGATGCGGGAGCTGGAAAACAGGGAATGCTGCTGTGTTCGCTCCCAAATATCCAGGTTTGGATAAATCCAAGCCGGGAAAAAGGTGAATCCTTGGGGGGCACCTTGGGAAGCAGGAAAATGGGAATTCTTGCTGCGAAAGGTGTCCCCAGGGCTCAGAGCCGGCACTGGGGCACATCCTCCTCCCAGCCTTCCCTACTCCCAGTGTTTAATTGGGAAAATGGGAATTGCATATTAATGAGATGCTAATGAAGCTGCGGATGGGATTGGGCCATTCCTCATTTAAAGCTACAAAGCGGAGCTTTGTTTTTAAATCGGGTTTATCGCTCCTGGGCCCCCCTGATTAGTCCTAATCTCCCTCTGCCCTTCGCCGGGAAATTCCCGCTTTTATTCCCTGGGAAGTCTCCCCTAAAGTTCCTGCACCGCCCTCCAGGGAAATCCCGGCCGCCTCTGTTTCATTCAGCGTCTCCCAACAATTATCCCAACAAAGATTCCCTGTGACCTCCCCCCGTTATCCCTGCTGTAAAACGGAGCTGCCGCCGTTGGATAGAGGGGGAAAAACCCGACGATTCCAAGCTGGAATATCGGTGGGACACTCAGAAATTCCTGGCTGGGAATTCTCAGTGGCGGGGACGTCTCTGCTCTGCTTTCCGCGGGATCGGGAACAAAAGGAAGCTGCATCTGGGAACAAAACGCCGTCACCCCCTCCCTGCTGGCAGCGGGGACAGGCCCGGGCTGGCACTCGGGCACGGGGAGGGCACAGAGTGGGCAGTGTCCGGTGCCACGGCTCCATTGTTCCCGCGGGAAAAGGCAGGAAAAGGGAGAAAGTTGGAATTATTGAGCAGGGTCGTGGAGGCTCGGCCCTTCTCCGGGATGGTGGGGTTGGGATGAGCCTGAGCTGGGTCTGTGGGGAGGACAGGGAGAGGGAAACGGGGATTTTTTGGGATGTGAGGGGCTCAGGGCGTCCTTCGCAGGATGTGGAAAATCCTCTGGGAATTCAGAGCTGGAGCTGATGGAAGTGGAATTGTTGGATCCACACCAGTCTGGGATGGGGTCATTCCGGAGCAGGCAGGGATGGAGCAGTGGGAAGCACAGGCAGGTTTGGAGCTCCCTGCAGCCTCGGGGAATTTGGAGCTGGAGCTGATGGAGCAGAATTCCCTCGGGAGCTGGGAATTAGCGCCATCCTCATCCCCAGAACGGGGCAATTCCATGACTATTTAAAGCCAGGCTTTGCCTGCTCCGCTTTCCCAAACTCTCCTTCCGCTTTGATGCTCTGGCTCCAGAGGCTCTGGAAAAGCAGGAAAGGGGCTGGGAGCAGGGTTGGGATCACCAAAGATCCCTCCAGGAAGATTTTCCTCCTAATTAAACCCAACAACAACAACAAAATAAGGAATCTTTTCCCTATTTAATAATAAATCAGGAGTGTTTTCCCAATGGGAATGGTGAGGAAGGGCCTTTTCCGACCTGCTCCGGGCAGGAGCAGCTTCCAGAGGGTCGGCTCCGAGCTCTCCCTCATTCCTCATGAATAATTTTCCAGCTAGGGCGCAGATTCCTCCCCTTTCCTGCATGGATTGACGTTGCCATGGCCACGAGTGAAGGATGCGATCCCGAGGGATGCGGGAGAGCGGCAGGAAAAGGATTGGGAAAGTCGGAAGATCCCAAAAAAGGGGTCTGGCATCCTGTAGGGATGCTCCGGATCATCCCACTCCGAGCTTTTTGTGGGATTCCCTGACATCCCAAAGGGGTTTTGTGCCTGGATCCTGTGGGATTCATCCCACCTGCATGGAAATTCCGGTTTTTCCATAAAAAACGCTCTGGGAGCCTGAGCTTGGAAAAAGGGAGAGAAATCCTTCCCAAAGCCACGTGAAGGAGATTCCCAATTTTCCACATCACCTCAGCCCAGGTGGAACACGCTCTGCATTCCCACGTTATCCTGGAAAAGGCAGGGAAAGAACCTGGAATGGTTTTTTTAGGGCAGGTCGTGCCCAGATCCTGAGGCTGAGCAGTGCCAGGGGTGGGATCCTTCCTCCTCTCCCTGAATTTTTCAGGGAAAACCTTCTGGGGATTTCACTAAAGTTGGATTCCAGCTCCAATTCCGACATGAGGAATTCAAGGAATTTGATGATCCATCCCTCATTCCCAATCCCTGCTCCCTGTTTCCCTCAGCTCCGGGGTTTTAATGGCTTTTCACGCTTTTTCCATTGAATATTCCCAGCAGGAATCTTTGGTGGATCGGAGATGAGGTGGGAGTTGTTAAATATTGAAATTTCCTTTGTTTCTTTTCCGTGGCTTTAAACTCCACGATTTTCCTGCGGATTTTCCCTCCCGCTCCCAGTGCTGCCAGCAAGGGGAGATTTGTGTTTCCAAGGATTTGTAGGATGTGGATTTCACCTTTTCCAGGGATTTTGGAAAGGTTTGGCAGCTCAGGGAAGGCGGATAAAAATCCTCAGTCCATCCATCCCCGGCTCAATCCATCCCCCCATCCTTTGACCTTTTCCAAGGAAACCCTAAATTCCAACCTGGCCTTTTAATTCCCCAAAAATCCCTTTTATTTTAATGGAATTCTTTTTAACCACGGCATCCCTGGGCTCCCTCCTGAGCTGGGTTTGTGCCAACCTCATTATCCCAGAGCCAAAAGCTTCTCCCAATTAATTTATTCCCATTCCGGCGGCAGCTCCGGAGGCAGATGGAGAGGTGGCGACACCAGGATTTGATGATGGAGTGACAAAGGGTGACAATTCCATGGAGAGTGACGGGAAAAGTTGGGAGAAATGCCAGGGAATTGTGAGAAAAAGCAGGGAATGGTGAGAAATAGCAGGGAGTGGTGGGAAATAGCAGGGAACGGTGTTGCCCTCCTCATCCTCAGCTCCGGGGAATGAATAAATTTGGGATTTCACCCCATTCCTGTGGAAAAACTCCATCTGTTCTCGAGGGCTGTCACAATTGCTGGGAAAGGAAGTGGGAATGGGATCACCAAACCCTGCCAGGAATGATGGGACACACCTGGAGTGTCAACTTTGGGTCACTGGCTGGGTTTTTTGGGAATAAACTTCCCTGGAAGTGTCCCAGAATGGACATCCCTGGCATGGACGAGCTGTGGGTTATGTCCAGCAGGGAAGGGAATTCCAGCCAAACTCTCTCCCATCTCCATGCGATTGGAAGAATGTGGAGTTTTCCTCTCTTTGGGTGTTGCGTCCATCGTTTTATCCACAAAATCCTGGGATATCCCGAGTGGGAAGGGACCCACGGGGACCCCAAAAATCCCACAGCTTCTCCAAACATTCCCATCCTTGGAGAGTCTCTGGCTGCTGCAGGCCCAGCTCCGGGATCTCCTCCCGGTGTTGTTCCCGGCAGCGGGAGCGGAGGTGGGAGCTGGGAAGCTCTTCCAGAGGCTCAGGATCCATCCCGGGGCTGGTTTTCCACCTGATTAACCCTTGGATGATCCCAGGGCCAGATGCCACCGGGAGGGGTGGCCCAGGGACACTCCGGGGACAGGCCCTGCCCGTGTTCCTGTCGCCAGCAGCTCCGTGGGTTTTCCGGGAGCAGCGTGGGATGGATGGCCCCGGAAAGGAGGTGACACAACGGCCCCGTGTCACCTCCAGCTGCCCTGAGCTGCCAGGGGGTTGGGATGGGATTTGCTGGGATGGGATTTGCTGGGATGGGATTTGCTGCTCCATCAGGAATGGGAGAAGGTGCCCAGAGTGTCCCTGAGTCACCACCCCACAGTTTTTTGGGATTTTCTGCTGGGATTCCTGGAAAAGTGGTGCTGGAGCAGCCCCAGCGTCCCCCAGTGGCAGGTGAGGGGACACAGGGAGGGGTGTCCCTTTCTCTTTCCCTTTCCCACCTGGATTTTCCCTTTTCAATCCCTATTTTTCCCCCCACTTCCTTTCCTTTTTCCTCCCAAACCAATCTCATCCCAATTAAGCCACCGTGTGTTTTTTTCCAATCAGAATTCCAATATCACGAGGGCTGAGAATGATCTTCCCTTTGAAATTCCAAGGGAAAACCAGGAGTTTTCATCTGAACTCATTCCCTAAAAACTCAGCCGTTCCCAAGGTGCAGGAACTGTCCGCACCCCCTTTGTTTTCAACCAAATAATTCCAAAAAACTGGGATTTTTTTTTTTCTGCTGGGGGAAGGAAAAATCCCTGGGAAGCAGCGGGAGGGTGGGAAGCTGATTAGCGGGATTGGATGTCCCGGTGTCCCGCGGATCCCACGGGATCAGCTGCCGCAGGGACAATTCCCAGCTGGCACAGGGATATCGGGATGCTCCGGCTGCTTCCAGCCACGTCGGGGCTTTCCATGGAAAATTTTGTGCTTCCCTTTTCCTTTTGTTTTTCCCTGGATTGGGAAGGTTAAATTGTATTTTCTGCTGGAGCCGGGCGATCCCAGTTTATTTCCCATTCCTGCCACTTGTCCCTTGTGACCTTGGAATGACATTTCCATGGGGTTCCTCTCCTCAATGAAATTCCGGCATTTCCTCCCATTCCCAGCAGGACAGGAGGATAAATCCATTCCCGTTTTTGTGGGATTGTGATGGATGAGGAGCCCTGGAGCTGCTCCTGCTCTCCTGTGCTGATCCAAGTGGGAATGATTTAATCCTGGAATTACAACTGTCCCACCCTCCAAAACGCAGCCTCAGCTCTTCCAGTAATGATCCCATTCCTGCTATTCCCAGCTATTTCTGGGATAGGATCCTGGGGGCAGCTGCTCCCAATCCGGGAGGTTGGACTCTAAATCCCAAATCTCCTCCCTGCCCGCTCCAGAGTTCAGGGGATTCATGGATTCATTCCCACTTCCCACGGGAGGGATCCTGGTGGGTGATTTTGGGAAGCCATTCCCCGTTCCCGGTGAAATCCTGGAGCTCTCCCTCAATGCTTTTTTGTTTGTTCCGTTCTTTTAAAAATGCTTGGGATTGAGCCTCACCCACGTGCCAGGCGGGAGAGATCCAGGGGAATGAAAGGAAAATGTGGAACGCAGCAAAAATTCCATGGAGGAGCAGGACGAGCAATCAGGGGCTGGGAGAAAGATTCCCGAATGTTTTCCTTAAGGAGGTTTCCCTTAAGGAAGCGCCGGGAATGCAGCGGCAGGAGGAGACAGGCGGTTATCCCAAAAAAATGGGGCTTCCTGGAGTTTTTCCCATTTTTTGGGAATGGTGGTGCCAACCTTTGCTGCTTGGAAAAATGTCCTTTGTTCCAGGAGGTCCGGGATATCCTTTGGGATTACAGCAGGGATAGAGGCTGGAGCCTCAATATTTCACTCCAGGGTGCATTTCCCATAAAATCCTGGCTTTCCCTGTTCCCTGGATCTGCAGGAAAGCGTTCCTTGCTGGGAATGGTTAGTTTTTAAGGAGGAGAGGATGGAATGCCGATGGATTTGCCCAGGTTTCTGGGAAATGTTTCCCAGAACAATCGTGAAAGCTGGAGCTGAGGTCGGGAACAGGAATGGGAACAAAGTGCTGCTCCCTCCTCTGGG
The DNA here is from genome assembly GCA_013397815.1 of Aleadryas rufinucha. NCBI lineage: Eukaryota > Metazoa > Chordata > Aves > Passeriformes > Aleadryas > Aleadryas rufinucha. The sequence continues at coordinate 15,321 of VZTH01018263.1, forward strand.
TGGAGGAAAGCTGGGAATGCTCCCCCCATTCCCAGGAAAAGGGCACGTCCATTCCCTTGGAATTTGGAATTCCATTTGGAATGCCGAATGATCCTGTCCTGCCTTCGTGATCGTTCCCTTCCTTCTTTCCATGGATTCTTGCACCGTAAATCCCAATATTTGCTTGGGATGGTTTCTTATGGGTGTTGTAGGGATGCAACATTTCATGGAATTCCGGGACGTTTTGGGATGAAGGGAGATTAAAACCCATCCCGTTCCACCTCCCACACCTTCCACTATCCCAGGTTGCTCCAGCCCAGCCTTGGAGGCTTCCAGGGATGGAGCAGCCAGGAATTCTCTGGGAGTTCCATCCCAGTCCCTCCCCACCCTCCCAGGGAGGAATTCCTTCCCAATATCCCATCTCAATCTTTCCAGTGGGAAGCCATTCCCAGTGTCCTGTCCCTCCATCCCTTATCCCAAATCCCTCTTCAGCTCTCCTAGACCCTCTTTAGCCTCTGAGCTCTCCCTGGATCCTTCCCTTCTCCAGCTGAACATTCCCAGCTCTCCCAGCCTGGCTCCAAACAGTGGGAATCACATCCATGGGTGCTTTGTAAATCCCTGATTCCCATTATCCCAACCCAACAGGATTTTCTCCTGGCGGCAAAGTCGCTCCGTGCTCCTCAATCAGCTTTAATTAAGCAATAAACGGAGCTGCCGGAATGTTCCCTGGGAACGGCAATTCCCGAAGTTTTACTGCTCCTCCTGCAGCCGTAAATCGGGATAAATTGGGATAAAAGTCCAACTGCTGCTGGGAGCATCCTGCTGGTCCTAACGAGCTGATTAAGCCCAATCCTTCCCTCACTGTGGCAGCTCCGGCCGCTGTGCCGGGAGAATTCCCCGTTCCCGGCGGGAGCAGCCGGGACAATGCGGGGCTGTGTTCTCCAGGACCCACCTACACGCGCAGGAATTGTTCCCGTGGATTGTTCCCGGGGATTGTTCCCAGGGATTGTTCCCGCTGCCCACATCTGCTCCGGACAAAGGGGCCCTGGAGGAGCCTGGAGGAGCCTGGAGGAGCCTGGCATTTTCCAGGGGATGAATTCCCTGGGTGCTTTTCGTTGCTCCCGGTCAGCGCCGCTCCGTGCAATCTTATGGATCATCCCGGATCATTCCTGCAGGATTCTGTCTGTGGCTTCAGTCCAGGGATTCTGTGTCACTTTTACAGCTCAAAAGTTGTCTGGAATTTTATTTCTTCCTGGTATTCCTGGATTTTTGCATTCCCATTGCAGTGGGGCTTGGCCCTACAGGGATTTGTAGGGAAAAGCTGCCCCTGGATCCCTGGAAGTGTCTGAGGCCAGGCTGGAGCAACCTGGGATAGTGGGAAGTGTCCCTGCCCTTGGGATGAGCTTTAAAGTCCCTTCCCAACCCAAACCATTCCAGGATTCCATGATTTGCCATCAGAGTTTGAGCTCAGCCCTTTTATATTCCTGTATTTCCAAATATCCCCCAGGAATCTGTGCCAGGAAATTCCTCCTTCCCTCTCAGCCATTCCTCACCCCCAAATCCAAGGAAAACAACAAATTCCTCACTTTTCAGGCCCAAATTGCTCCTATTTGGACCCTTTTAAAACCCCCACTGCCTCACACCCAGGGGGTAAAAATTGGGATGAAGGATCCTCCTTTTTTGCCCTTTTGGGATCTGCGTTTGGTACCAGAGGGATAAAAGGTGTCTGGATGGAAAATGGGATCCCGAGAAGGTGTATGGGGCTCCTGGGAGTGCAGCACATCTGGCAGGGAAACAGCTGGATCCTGGTTGGGAATGGGATTATTTGGAGACCAGTCGGGAAAGATCCCAATCCTAAAATTCTGCTGGATCAGTGCCAGGTTTTTTTGGGACGTGAGGGAACTCCAGACCCCTGAGCTCATCCCGAAGCCCTGAGGGATTGGATACTCCTCAATATTTTTTATGCATAAAATAAATTATTATTAATTTTTTTAAACAGCAAATCCACCTTTTTATTCCATCCCACGGGCTCCGTTTGTATCCCGCTGCTCCTGGAATTTTCTCTTGGTCCCTGGGCGCTCGCTCCAGGATCGGAGCCCAAACAACCCCATAAATCCTTCCAGCAGGACAATCCTGGGCTCAGGAGAGCTATTCCATGTTCCCCAAAGCCTGGACACCATTCCTGGCCCCATTCCCACCCCACACAAACATTTTTGGGGCGGAAACGCCGCGTTCCCAAAGTTTCCAAAGGGAAAATGTCAGGATTGGCTCAGTGATGTGATTTTGGGTTTGGGTTTCTTTTTTTCCAGCTGAGGATCCCTCTGGCTGGGACACCCCAAGGGACACCCCAAGGTCACCCCAAGGGACATCCCGAGGTCCTGAGGCCACCCAGGGAAGCTCCAAGATGATCCCGAGGAGAGCCCAGGTCACCTGTGCTGGAATCGCCTTCGCCCTCTGCCTCCAGCACCTCGTCAGCGCCATCGAGGTCCCCCTGGATTGTAAGTTCGGGATTTATCCTCTCAAATTTCTCTCTAAAAATTCCCCACTGGAATGGGGAGGAGGTGGGATGAAGGTGGGAACAGCCCAGGTGGATTTTCTCCTCCACTTTTGGGATTTTTCTCCTCCACATTTGGGTTTTTTTCCTCCACATTTGGGCTTTTTCTCCTCCACTTTTGGGCTTTTTCTCCTCCACATTTGGGATTTTTCTCCTCCACATTTGGGATTTTTCTCCTCCACTTTTGGGATTTTTCTCTTCCACATCTGGGTTTTTCTCCTCCACCTTTGGATGGAAAAGGATTTTTTGGTAGGATTTGCAAGGCCTGGAGAAACTCCCTGGATTTGTTTTATGGCCGTGCTGGGAACGGGATTGCTCCTGAATTAACCTCCTGTCTTTTTCCCCCTACGCTTTCCCTTTGGGAATAACAGCAAATATCCAGAGTGAATGTAAGTGTTCCCTGCCGTCTGTCCTTGTCCCCAGAACTGCATGAGGGGTCCCCTGAGCAGGGGCTGGTGGTGGCACTGGTGGCACTTGAGGGACGTGGCCCCTTTTGAGCCGGGGGAAGGAGCTGAGATCCCAGCAGGAATTGCTGCGGGATGGCACAGAGGGATCTCTCCCGGTTCCTCACGGGATTCCCTTCCCTTGCAGTGCCCCAGCCCCCCACGATCACCAAGCAATCCATCAAGGATTACATCGTGGATCCCAGGGATAACATCTTCATCGAATGCGAAGCCAAAGGCAATCCCGTTCCCACGTGAGTGCATTCCCAGCCCTCATCCCGCTGTCCCCCGGA
>VZTH01018267.1:0-32635 GCA_013397815.1 Aleadryas rufinucha
AGCATCCCAGGGCAGCTCCACAGATGGAAGCTGGCGCTGAGCGGCTGCGGGAGCAGCTCCCTGGTGCTCCTGCTCCTGCCAGGCCGTGCTGGGCAGCTGAGGCTCCCCTCTCCCCTCTGCTCTGCCATTAATGCTCCCTGCAGGAGCCCCTTGGAGCTGTGGGAGAGGACAGGGACAGACCCCAAGTCACTGTTGTTATCAATTAATAACTGAATATCTAAACCTGAAAGAAGTCAGAGGGCCCCAAACCTGCCCTCTCCTCCCCACACCAGTTCATCCAATATTTACACTGTTTTCATAATCCCAATTGTCTCACCTTGCCAAAGAGCAGAACCTTGAGACGGTCGGAGTAGTAGAGACTTTCGTGATCAGGGCTGAAAGTAACAACAAAATCCTGGCTCTTCCCAGCCTCAATTTTCCCTTCTGTAGGAGAGACACTGAACACACTGAAGCCATTATAGTTCTGTGTTCCTGGTAAACAAAAATGAGGATACAGGTAAGAAAGGAGGGCAGCTCCATTTTACTTCTTCATAAATTTCAAACCCATTTAATTTTTGTTGGAACAGCAAATAAATAAGAGCTGATACATGGCTTTGCAGCAAAACAGGGTGTTAGGAATACCAGATAAATCCATCCATCAGCCTGATGCATTCATCTCCAGAGGAACTGAAGCAGCATCACCAAACCCTTCCTATATTCTGATGTGTTTTTACAGAGATGGACATCTCTAAATGTAATATTTAATATGCAATTACTCTGTGGGTTTATTTAGATTTAAACACTGATATCTCCTTACTTGTGGGTATTTGCTCAGGCTGCATAAATTTACAGCTCCCCATATTGAAATAATTACTACAGCTCCTACTGGGGAGCAAAATGAGGTCTTTAACTGCAGGGCTGTGATGCCCCGGATCTGACAGTTGTGTGGCTCCAAGAGGACACAGCAGTGCTGCTTTACACCTCCTGAGTCTTCAGCAAAGGAAAAAAGAGGAAAGAATAAAAGGAAGTTTACCAACAATCTCTGTTCTCTGCTCAGAGGATGTAAGAAAGGATGGAATTTTCTGCCGGTCCCTGTCCCGTGTTGGTGAGAGCGACTCCAGTTGTACGGAGAACGGCAGGGTCAGGGTGGAAGTGTTCTCTATCTGGTGACATTCATTCACACAACAGCATTTGCATTAAGGAAATTGATTCTCAGGCCTGTAGGATCTATGCTTTGCAAAGTGGCTGAATTTATTTTGCTGCATTAGTGCAGCTCTGTGTCCCCAGCTGCCACCAAAGGCACAATTAGTGCTGCCCATAACGTGTCACACCAACCCCCACCCTCCCCATCAAATAACAGACTTTGGTTATTGATACACCTGGACAAAATCTGGGAGGAGACAGTTGGTGTTGTCTTCCTCCTGACAAGAACTCCTGCTGTGCTTTGCAGTTCTGCAGAGGCCTTACCTGGACTGTGGAAGTCACCGTGTCCCCGGCCACGACATATCCCATGTGCAGCACCTCTCCCACGGAGCACACGGTGCTCGGCATCACCCCGTGCCCGGACAGGCGGAGGCTGAGCTTGGTTTTTGCCACCTGGATGTCCAGAGTTTCCAAGAACTGCCCAGAGGGTGCCTGGATTAGTCCATCTGCTGAAGGAACCCCCACCCCTGCAGCTGACCCCTCCCAAAGGACCATCCCAGAACTCCTGGGTTTAGGGCACGGACAAGATCGAAACGTTGGGATGGGGAACAAAAGGTTTTGTCATTATTACAGAGCCTCCTTCCTGTAACTCGTGTGTTACACACCCCTCACACCTCTCCTCTTTTCCCCCCACTGCTGTTGTATCTTTTACTCACCCATTTATACTCCCTTGGACAAAAAGAGATGATGAGGGGTTTACTTTCACCTGGCTCAAGCATTCCAACTGCTCTGACCAACAGGAAGGGGCCATTGGGATTCAGAACTGAGAATCCCAGCTAAAATGGTGCAACTCAAGGAAAAAAGTTCATAAAGATTGAGAAAAAAAGTTATGAGAACAGATTCTACATATTGTTTATATGTCTTTGGTGTGAATTAACCATCTATAGCTTTTGAGAGATCAGTAACTCAAGAGAGAAGATGAGCTGGTGCTTTGGTGTCCAGCAGCTCCTCCTGCACAGACAGAGGCTGATGAAGCAGAGGCTGAAGGGTGAGCTCAGGTGCTCCAGACAAGGATACTTCCAGCTTCCCTGGGGAGATGTTTTCTATTGTAATTCTCTTCATCATTCTTTGGCCTGCAAGGAATGAAAACACTTCCCAAAGTGAGGATGCTCATCCCTGCCCTCCCATTCCTCCCCTTCACTCCTGCTCCTACCTGAGCCAGGCACTGAGCCCAGGCCTATGGCAAAGGCACTACTCAAAGCTCACCAAAATGCTTTCAGATTTGGACAGTCCCTTCTGCAGCTTCCAGGTCCATGTTTGGGGATCAGCTCTGCTCTTTCATGGGCCTCAGAGGCTCCTTGTTTTCCACCTAAGTACCCACTAAGGGCTAATTTCTATCCTGACTTTTGAAAATGCAAAACTCTGCTCGGAAGAACTCGCTGTCAGAGAGAAACCACTCAAAGCCAGGATTCAAATTCCATACCTACAGAAATGTCCCCAAAATTGGCCACGTTGTGCCCGGTGTCGGAAGTGATCAGAACAGGCGGGGCTACAGCAGGGCAGTGCAGCTCCAGGTACAAGGTGTTGTGGGGGCTGGAGAGAGAGCAGAGGGGTTTAGGGAGTAAAAGGGCAGAGCTGTGGGATCACACAGAGAGAACAGCTGTTGCCAGGGACCTGCTCTGTCACAGGGTGTCGCTGCTTTGGTGTGACAGCGCAGCACAGCACAGGGCTCGGTGACCGACCGACTGTGCCTGAGCAGAGATGAGCTACAGCTGCCTCAAAGTTTTCACACAATTATTCCTTCAGCTGCTTTGATATTCATGTGTTTGATTCTTATCCAACTGGTGGGCTGGGAGCATGAGTTTCTACCACTGAGCTATGAAGTAATTAAGATCAGAAAACAAATTTCTCCCTCAAAAGGAATAAATTAACAAGCCCACCATGTCCCCCTCACATCTCTGGGTTGTCCAACTGCACCCACCTGCAGGTTAAGTTCCCAGAGCCCTCCTCTCCAGCGGCATGGCCACTTGCAACAGAGCATGGGATGATGTATTTGTTAAAACTCCCTCTGAAACTCCTCGTCAGGGAAGCCTGGGCTGCCCTATAACAATCAGAACTAGAGAATCCAGCAATAAGAATTATCTCAGTGAGTGAGAGAGCAAGAGAAACATCAAATAAATATCTGCTGAGCTATTTGTGATTATTGTTTCTTAGTCACACATTCAAAATTGAAGGTAACAGTGAAACTAAATGACTGTCAGTAGTGGACCCACCCTAAAAAGTGGTTGGCTTTTGTTGCCAAAAGAGAATAAAAATGATAACAGATGTTACACGAAGATTGCAAAAACCTCAATACAATTTCCTTTGGTTGAACCCATCGACTATTCCAGTCTCTTCCAATACTTCTACATCATTTCAGTGACCTGCAAACACACAGGATCACAATGCTCTAATGCAATTCTTCTAAAATAGGGATTTTATTTTTATGATCTCTACTGAAAGTATTTAAAAATAATTAACAGATTGCAATGAACATGGGATTTCAGTAAAAGATATCAAAACATCCAGTACAGCCAAATGCCTGTCCTGAAGTATGTATTTACTTCCAAGTACTTCCAAATTCCAGAGACTGGGCAGAAGTGTGGCTCTGAGAAGTTGAATTACCTGCTGTACAAGGGCCCTCAAGTACCAGATTTTGCATGTGAGTCTCCCAGCCTCCAGCCAGCGATGCTGCTGATGTTCACTCTCCCTGAGGGGCTCACACTGCACAGGGACTGCTTCAAATGCACATTTTCCAGCAGCATTTCAGTGCCAGCACTGATGCTGACCATGACTGATGTGCTGGACTGTGCAAGCCCTCAAATTAAAAACAGAAATTACTCCCTGCCGTGGATTTGGGCCGTTGGCCGGTTCTGGTACATCTGTTCAGAAAAGGTTTATTTGAGTAGTTTCTGTTGGTCCCCAAGCTGAGCTTTTCAGGTGCCCTTTCCATAAACCCCGTGTTGGCTCAGCCCCATCCGCCCGCACAGCCCCAGCTCCTGCTCCCTGACAGATTCTTTGAAGTCTTCAATCCTTCTGATGCATAAAGGGATTCTTTGCCTCACATGAGAGGGTACAGCTGTGTGGCTCACAAGCAGCACTAATTTTGGAAACAGCCTCTGCAACACAGCTGAAGCTGTTCCCTCTCCAGTTTGCTTTCTTGTCTACCTACAGCTTTAGTAGATTTATTAAACTACTTCTAAAGAGACTGTTGTCTGTGTAGTACAAGATGCTTCTGTTGACTTACTCAGGCTTTAACTCTTCGGGTTTTGGCTCTTTAGGGCCATTTCCAGCAGTCAGGCTTTTCCTGCTCCCAGCCCTTCCCCTGGGAATGGAAACGCTCGATTTCCTTCGCTCTTTCTGTGCATCTTTCCTTTTGCCCGTCGGAGACTGAGGGGGACCAAGACAGGAGTGAGCAAAGGCACAGCCCTGGCCCAAGGACACAGAGCAAGGAGGTGACACAGAGCAGGGGACAAGGGACAGCAGGGTTATGGTGACAGCCCACAGACACAGCAGCTACTACTGACAAATTTCCAATAATGTAAAATTAAAAAACTAAGTTGAAATGGACATATTTTACCACCTCTTAGAAGAAGAGGTCTCCTCTTGGAGCAGATGAGTAAAAGTCTGTATCTCATGGGAATTTATCTCATAATCAAAGACAACCACAGGTGCTCACATAAATTAACTGACATAAGGGTTGCATATAAAGTCCATGGATGCTATAAATCTGCAGGAAGTGTAGAAGCTTTTTTTTTTTAAAGAGTCTTGCAGTTGGCATTTGCCATAAAACCCTCTAGGAATACTTTGGAAATTGTGAGCATGAAATTAAATTATTGCTCAGGGAACAGGCCACACATTCAGTGCACCAGCACAGCCACACTCTCATCCTTTATGGGCAGGTCTTGCGTGGACCACGAGCTTGGGCTTCATTAATATGCAAATAATTTTATGATAAAAATACCATCCAGAGAAACAAATATGTGGAAGTGCCAGACCAGCAGCACGTGCTGTTCTCAGCATTCCTTACTTGCACTCCTGCCTCTGGCACAGCTGCTGCGCTGAGCCTCCGCGCTGCCTCTCCCCTGATGTGCTGATCCGACAGCGCCGGGCTGAAGGACACTCGGATGGAGCTTTTCTGGGAATGTGAGAGCACACACACGAGTGAGGGCACAGCTCAGCCCTCAGACACGTGTGACACCCACAGAGCTCACCAGGAGCACACACAGAGCAGCACAGAATTCACACATCCAGCACACTTCTGCTCCCTCAGGACAAGGGCACTCGCCGCGTTTCTGGAAGTCCAGGATGTTACAGAGGGCTGGGTTTACACGACCAATACTTCTGGTATTTAAACATTCTTCAGATAAATCCCAGCGACAACACTGGGGACAGAACACTCCCATAAGGCATTAGCCAGATTTGGTGTTTAACCCTCCTGTCTGATCTAAAGCATCCTTTCAAACAATACAAAATATTCCAGCTATTCTAACAATTGATGTTTTGAGCTTTGTTTACAAGTGACAGCCTTTGTAGGGATGCAGACCATCAAAGATTTGGCAGAACACCCGACATTTAAAGTGAATTTACCTGCCCAGGCAGCACAGTTCCCACACAAGGTGTAATGGTCACAGGACAGTCCTGGGGCACATGGAATTCAAAGGAAGTGGGGCCAACTGGGACGGGGTCCCCACTGCCGATCCGTGGGACAGGGTGAGTGAGGGGGTTCCCATCCACGTGGGCATTGATCACATCCAGAGTGGCTGAAGACACGGAGTTCAGGGCTGTAGCAGCAAACTGAACCAAGGAATGAGACAATTCAAGAGGTGGGTGGACTCCAACTGCTTTGCATGACAGCTTGAATTGTCTAAAAATAAACACATGATAAATTGTCTCAGCATAAAATAGTGTCTTAATCAGCCCGGAAAATAGGGAGCTAATCCTGTAGTCCCTATTTAAGCAGAATTTCAAGCTTGCAATGGGAATTTTGCCTAAAGATGAACAATAATACTATCTATTTTTAATGCACAATTGGCCAGAGTCCCTGCTTGAATTCTTCCTCTGTGAACTTCTGGAAATACATCCAGTCAAATCAAAGTTTATGCCATCATTATTGCAGTAACACTGGCTTAATGCATGGAGCATTTTTACAAAAAAGAATTCCTTCAGTAACTGTGCTGAAAAAGCAGCAGAGCACTGCAGGTTGAGGGGTTGGAGCTTGGCTGTGGGACAAGGATGAACTTGAGGAGGGGTGGGAAAAGTCATTTCAGTAAGGACAGATGTAAAACAAGGATGAAACCAACAGGCACTGAGCAGCTCTCACAACTGGAGAATTCCCACCTGCCTCACGTGCCCACCCCAGCCTCACCCCCCAAAGCAGGCAGGGATTTAATTTCTGATCTGGGTCACCACTGGGAGCCCAGTGTGATTCCTGTTTTAGCTTCCCTGCTGTCCATCCATTAACATACCTGTTGATCTCTGTCCTGCAGGTCAGCTCAAAGCTGTACTCTTTTGCCTTGGTGGCTTTAAAGATTATGTCCAATGGCAGGCTTTCCAGGGGAAGAAGAATTCCAAATCCATCGTTGGGCTGAACTTCAACAAACTTCAAAATGGCAGGATAAGAAATTCTTAGTTAAGTTATCAGTTTATTAATAAATTAAAATAAGACACTACTGGCAAGATTAAAAAATTTTGTTATTAAATGTGGAACTGTCAGGAAAACAGAAACCTCCCAGGGAGAAGTTTTTGTCTGAGTCAGTGCCCAGAGTCTGAGGGGCAGAGTTCTCATCTCAAAGTAACTCAAAAGGCATTAAATTCATTAACTCAGATTTCAGGAGAATCCCTTCCCCAGCTTCTTCCCATCTGTGGAAATCACCTTGCTCTAATATTTATTTACTCTTCATAGACAACTGAACTTTCTTTCTTTCAAGAAAGTCTCCCCATCACACTTCAAGCTCCACAGGAAACACACGCTGAGAAGTGAAGCTTTCATGAAGCTGAAGTTAACAATTTCTTTTAGCTACTCCTTGATTTTAATCCCCAAACCAGCAGAGAACAGGACAATGCCTAATTAACTGCCAGGTTCCCCCAGCTCTGATGCCAACATGTCCAACCACTCCCCATTGTGATCACCCTGCTATTATGGAGCCTGAAGAACCAACTTTGTGCAAAAAATTCTTCAGGAGACCCAGCCCACATGAACCCAGCAGCTCCTGTGATTCATTTTGTGCTCCCAGTCACTCAGAAGTACCCAGGCAGGGCTTGGGAGGGTTCCAAGGAGCATTTTAAAGGCAAAGCCTTTGGGATTTGGTGCAAATTGGGCACATTCCTCAGCCCCGAGGCCACAGCTCCAAGCCTGTTTTATTTAGTGGTAAAAGTGTCCCAGGTGTTCTCTTAGGAGNTTTTGGGATTTGGTGCAGATTGGGCACATTCCTCAGCCTTGAGGCCACAGCCACAGCCCCAAGCCTGTTTTATTTAGTGGTAAAAGTGTCCCAGGTGTTCTCTAAGGAGATCTCCTGGTGTAAAAACGCAGGAATTCTCATAGGAAAAGGTGAGGGACAGGAAATTCTCCTCCCAGGTGTTGGCACTGCTTGGCAAACACAGAGGGTGTCACCCAGTGAGAGTCACACTCTCCAGGACAGAACCAGCCCGGGTGCCTCCACAGGAGCAGGATTCCCATGGGCTGCAAGAACCAGTCATGATTTATTTACACTCACACTGGAACACGTTCCCATGACACTGAAATCTATTTTGACAGCAGAGGAGGTGTGTGTGGGATGAGTCCCTACCTCTGGCAGTCCCACAAATCCAAACTCCTGTGGCAAGATGGATTTGTTTGTTAGGATGACATTTGCCTGCACAGCTTCATAGATCGTGCAGTATCCAAAGTTGATCTGTGCTGGGCTGATTTCCAAATCAGAAGTAGTAACAATGGCATGGACAGTAAAATGAACTTTTTTAGCCTGAAACAAATGCAAGAGCACAGGATAAAAACCTCCATCTGTGGGTTGTAAGGACAGGATTTAAATGAAATGTCATCCAAAAGGAAAAGTGCAAGAAAAAGTTACTCTGTTCCTTGACAGTAACATGAGATCAGCACTGAGGAGAAAGGATTTGACTTTCTGTATTGCAAACATGACAAGAAAAAACTATCAGATCTGTATTAGCACTTTAAGCATCTTTTACTATTATCACAGAATCTCAATTAGTCAAGAACTAATCTAAAATGAGGTATTATTAAGTGAACATTCATTAAAATAATTTACATCCCCTGTCAGTCTGATAATCAGCATCACAAAAATCCCTGACCTTGTCCATGATCAGGATTGTCACTGGGGCTTCCAGGATTCCTGTCTCTGCATTGAAATAGCTCCCTGCATCTTCAGGAAGGGACTGCCTGAAAACCCAAAAGTACAAATCCAGAGTACAGTCAGTGCCATTCAAACATTCTGACTATTTTCTCACTAAGGGGAATAATAAACTTTTGATGGATTATTTCTGAACAGAAAGAACAAACTGAATCCTGTTACTTAAGGGCCAAAAGTTTCATTATTAACAGCTTTTAATCTTAATTTAATTCTCCTCAAATAGGAGGATTCACCTGGGTAAGCATCGACTCCAGCTCTTCACTGAAGGGAAGTCTCATTAAAATTTTGCTTGCAAGACAAATGCAAGTATTAGAGAAAATGGAAAAAGAATGGTGGGAGAAAATGCCAATCAGAAATGAGTGACCTGTGAAGTCCCAGCTCCTGACCAAGGGAAAGAAGATGCAGTCAGGTCAAGAATAGTCTGGATTTGTCCCAGATTTCCTTCAGCCTGGCACCCCCAGGCAACGCTCTGAGCAGGAGGGCATGGGCTGCAAGGCAGTGATGTCACAATGATTGACCTTGTACAGTTATATTGGATTTTGGTTTGTTTTTAAAGACAGGATTTTGGACATGCAGGATTTTAAGGGCAGTCACAGGGGTCAGCATCCATTTATCTTTTTTTTTAAATGCCATCCAGTCATTTAAAATTCTGAAAAATTAAAAGCTTACTCTCTAATCAGAGTATAAACCCTGTGCATCTTTGCTGCAGCCCCAGCACGTCCCAACCCAGCCCAGGCAGAGGCTCCCTGAGACCACTGAAGTTAAAGCTGAGCCCGAGGCTCAGCTCAGAACCCATTTGTATCCCAAAGCAGAGCCATGAAGGGAACAAACCTGGAGCCCAGCAGTGCCTGGTTACAGACCAGCTTAAGAATTGATAAAGAATATGGAGCTTTCTGGAGGTGAAGCATTTTGCTGTCACAAGCTCCATTTCAGAGCGTCAAGCCAGGACAATACAAACCTGGAGCATTTTTAGCTCTGCTGCTCTATTTATATCTCAGAGCACCAGAGTGAGTTGTTTCCTGTTCTTGGGTCTCCACAGTGCTCCTGTTCTACTACTACTCATGGAATTACATGCAACTCTTTCATGTATTGTTAAAGAATAAAAGTAACACCCACTCAGTCACCATGGTGATCCAAAATCTTGCAGTTATTTTGCAATAAGGGTGATGTTCAAAGGTGTTGGGGAGTTCTTTACACATACAACTGGGGTTAAGTACAAGGGAGGAGCAGAGCATCAGCTTTCACATTATCACAGGACATCTGAATAGCAGAAGAAATTAATCTATTTCATAATAATCCAGAGGGGGAAGAAAATACTTGTAACTGTATGGACACAGGGATGGACTCTAAATTAGCTGCTGTGCCTTGGGGAAAAGGTCCTGGAATCCTTCAGAAAGTTCTCTGAAAATGGCACAATTAAAGAGAAACACAAAAGACAAATCAGATTTAGACTGCCAGTACCTGCAGGACTAGTTCCAAACGCAGGGAACTACAGGATGTGGTGTTTGGGAATTCTGAAAGGCAGCAGAGTGGAGAATTTGCCTTCAACCAAACAGGAAATGTTGGCTTCCAGCTCGCAGAAGTTGGGAATTGGAACACCTGCCCGAGCACGTCCGAGCGCACGGAACACTCGGGAGAACTTCCCAAGCCTTCAGGCAGCTCCCTGCTCTCTCAGCCCTGCTGAGTGGGGGGTTCTTTTCCCTTTGGTGTCACTTCTAACACAGCTGCTCTATTAATAGAGCTCCTCATGGCAGCTCACTGAGAGGCCCTCACGGAAATGTGTCACTGGCTCAGTGCTTCCCCTCAGCTCCGCGCTCGGCGCCGCACGCGCTCCCCCCTCCATTAGGTCTTTAAAACTGATCTGTACCCTCAAACAGCCAGATACTTATTTCGTGTGTCAGAAATGCCTTAATCTCATCAAATCTCCTTTCTAAAGCTTCCCTGTTTTTTAAAGGAAGATTAAGGTTCTAAATCCAAGCTCTGCTTCCATCCACTCGGAGAGGGTAACAGTGCTTTGCAGCAGCTGAAGTTGAGGAACTGAAATATGTCATCATGTTACTGCTGTTGTAATCTGATGGGATTTGAGATGCTGCAAGAACTGTAAATACTTTTAGTTCTTTGAATACTAACCTGGTGAAAATTTTGCCATCAGTGATTAGGCTCTCAGGGTAGAATCCAGAGGTGCTGAGCACATCTGTGAGAACCCAAAGACACATCCATGGGACTAAAAACCCACATCAAAGAAGCAGCAGGTTTGCAGCAGCAGTCAAAGCCAAAGCCACTGAAGTATTTGGCTGTACACCAAAATTAATTTCATATGTCATTAATTACATTTTGAAAAGAAGTGTCCTGCTGAATTCTTTAGGATGGCAGTGATGAGGTAAATAAAATGAACAGTGGTCGACGGGAGCTCTGGTATTTAAATTTTTAGAAACTGGAATTGTTTCCTATCACTGAGCTATGTTTGTATTTGCTGCCGTATTGTAAAATGGAGAAACAAAACTTGCTGGGATAAAGCTTTTAGCACCAGGAGATGTTACATAAAACACCACATGAAATTCAAGATCAATACCTTCATCATTTGGAGAAAAATGTACCTGGTGAGGAGAGATATGGACAGGAAGCCCAACCACTCTCACCTTAATTAGCAAGCACAGGAGTTCTTGTCCAGCAATTATTCAATCAGTGATCCATGAAGCAGCCACCTGCCTCAATAACCTCCCTCCTGGACAAGAATAGCTTCCCACAGAACGGGAGCTCGGATTGTCACAGCGCTGCTGTCACCACAGGGAGGGCATTGCCTCACAGCCCTGGCAGCCAAGTTCATTTCCTCCTGGAGCATCTGGCAGCTTCCAGGGGGACAGGGGGGAGACCAGACCTGCACTGCAGCAGCACCGTGAGGTCAAGCCTGGACAGCAGGAGGGAACAACAACCCTGCTCAGCTCTTCCACTGAGACCGTCTGACATCCTGAAAGATTAGAGCTGGATTAACATTGGTTACCTGGGCAGGAACTTGAGCTGAGCACTGAAGGATGACTGAGCCTGGATGTAGCCTGTTTTTGGAAGCAGCTCCATGTGCTTGCTCAACTCTCTGCACACCTCAAACTTCAAACGCAGCGTGGTTGTTGCTCTGCAAACACATCAGACGTGCTCGGGTGGCTTTGAGGCCACTTCAGCGACTCTGGAGCCTGAGCCCTCCTGCCCCCACCCCTGCTTTGTAATCAGAACAATCCCAAGCTTCCTTTGAAAATGATGGGCATGGAAAAGTGCTACAGCGAGTTCACACAGTTGTGTTCTCTTTTAAGTACAGAAAACAGGACTTGGAAGTTCTGTAACAAATGCAGCTGCACTGCAAACAGCGCAGAGTGATCCAAACAGAACTGCCAGAGCTCAGCACAGCGCTCACTCAGGTCAGGGGCACTCAAAGCCAGGCTGTTGTGAAATATCAGCTGATTATTTGCTCCTAACACACACTGGCTCTATCTGGATCAATAGGATGGCTGAACCCTATGGCTTCTTTAAGCAGATGTGACCTGTCCTGCACCAGCAGAGATCCTGCAGGGCTGGAAGTCACAGCGTGGCTGAGCTGGTCCTGCCAGCTCCTCTGCTGAACCTTGGGATCAGTTTGCCCTAGGAATGGCACACTGGAAGGCAGGAATCCTCTGCCTGCCTACTGAATTCTGGCCCCATCATAGCACAGCAATAGCCACGGATCATCCCCTGCTTTGGAATTTTATGCCTAAGTGCAAAATTGCCGAGCAATTTACAAATATTTCAGCTTGTCATTCTCCTTCCCCTGGACTGGTTTCCAAGCTGTCAGGCCAGATGGTCTCCTCTAAATCAACAGCTACAGCAAGTGGGGCTGGGAGCCTGCAATGATTTCTGACTGTTGACAATCTAAGAGAATTATATACTACTTCATTAAATCAGTGCAGATTATAACCTGCCAAAGAAATTACTTTTCAAAATGATTTATATTGAACACGATTCTGATAGGACACTTCCACCCTTTATGCTGCTTATTTATGCTGTCTGATTACCAGGGTCTTCATGACCAGAAAAAAACTCAAACCCCAAACCCAGAACAAAACCAGTATTAACAATATTTTACAATTCACCGGAGCTTGCTGGGACATTCCAGTGCCAGAGGTATCTGATTCACTTGGAAACTTTATCTTCCCCTTGTGCTACAGCCTACAAGTCACAGCCAGTGGGATACAGGCTGTATCCTCCTCCTGACACATCACAGGGAAGTGTCAGGAGCTCCTGGAGGGAGAAACTGCTCAGGCCACAACAGAATGATGAAATCAATCCACTTTTGCAGGATAAAAAATGACACATGAGATTCCTGCACAGGAAATACACTGAATCTCAGCCCACCTGACTGTAAAACAGGCAATTTTTCCTAATTATGGAAATTGGGTGATAAATCAAAGCCTTGACTTGCCAAGGTGCTAAGGACAGGCTATTACATATTAAGTGCTCTTAATTTAGTAAAACATGGCAAAGGATCAGCAGGATTTTTCCCTCAGTTAAGAAGTTTTGCCCTAAGCAATTTGACAGCTTCTATCTTTGGGATCCCCTTGAACTCTTAAGTTTTATTAGGAGAGTTATTCTGCTTCTATACTTATAAGTTTTATCCCTGGGTTATCTAGACCAAGTAAAATCACTTACATAACAACTTGTGCTTGTCATATCTGTAAGCTGAATTTCTGAGATAACAGCTTTACTCATTTCTTTCCAACTGTGAAGAATCTCTGCAGTCTGTAATTCTGGTAAGAGGTTTAGAATGGATGCCTTCCACAGAACCAATCTCTCCCCCACCCTCCCACAAACCCACCCCAATCCTATTGAAATAGACTCTAAGAAATGCAAATTGTTAAAATAAGAATTCCATAGTGACTGCATTAGGTGGAGGGAAGACACCCAGCACCTGAAGACAATTAAATGTTCCCATAACTGCTTTTTAATAGCAGGAAACCTCCAGAAGCCAAGGAGCTGGAATATTCCCTTTATATCACAGTGCAAACAGAACCAGTCCTCACACATGACTGACTTGGACTCGGAAAAACCCAGATATTTTTCCCCTGTCAATCACTGTCTGGTCACTCTCTGGGTAATCAGAGGGATCTGTCCCTCCAGTGCAGTGCTTAAGGTCTACATGAGTCAGGAAAAGCTGCACCTTTCCCATTTTAGAGTGAATGTAATAGGACTGACATGATTTATCCAGCATCTAATCCCAGGTCTGGAAAGACTCTCAATAAAAAGCACAGTTGGCATGAAACTGGCTTCTGGACCCTAAGTCCCACCAGGACTTTAACTGAATGCAAAATAGCTGAGAAACAACAAAATATTCTTACATAAAATTTCCTGGCTGAATCAACCCAATGTGCACTTAATTTTAGACACATTTAATCTCCCTAAATGTTTAGTGTGCAAATTCCACATGAGGTGTGGGTTTGCTGTTCCCTGGGGGCTTCACAGCTCTCCCAAAGAACAGGAACAACACAGGGAATCTGGAGGGAGTGGGAAGGTGTGTGGATACATCACAGCTCGGGCTGCTGTTGGGAGTCTGGGATAGCAGGATGGCCAAACCCAGATTCCAGAGCTCAGAGGGTTTGAGGATGTGCCCCTGGAGGGCCCAGGCCAGAGGCAGCCCCAGGGCAGCTCTCACCTGCTCCGCACCTCCACGCTGTCCTGGTACAGCCGCTCGTACAGGCAGATCCTGAGGTCCACGCTGGGCTGGGGCACCCAGATGGGCACATCCACGGAAATTCCAGTGGCACTGAAGCTCAGCTGGCAGGGCAGGAATGGCAGGGCATTAGTTCTGTTAGTCTCAGAGCCTCACTGACTTACAGCAAGAATTTCTGCTATAAATACAGCTCAGGAAAATATTTTATTATTCATATTGCAACAGGTTCTTTAATGAGGCAGAGCTAGGAAAATCATTTGCAAAGTAAACCCAAGATGTTCCAGTGCCCCAGCAGAGAAACACAATTCTACTTTGGTTTGGATTCTTTGACAGGAAACATGAAAGAAGAGCATCTGCCCATGCTACTGAAAAGAAGTATTTAAAGTGCCTTTAGCTGAAGTGAATGGGCCCCAGTCCAGGCTCCCCTGGGGCTGCAGCTCCTTCAGGCAGCACAGAAATGCAGAGAAGGCAGCACAGGGCTGTGCTTCCTGCAGTGACCCGGGTCTGGCACCAGGGCCCACAGAGCTCAGCCCTGGAGAAGCTGATCCTGGAGGAGAAGGTGCCCACGGGAGCCTCAGCAGGTGTCTGCAGCTCCTTCTGCAGCCCGAGGGAGAGCCAAGACTGGCTACTGAGCTTCTGGGAAGTTTGTCTTTATTTTTTGGCAAGCTTCTGTGAACTGTTCCGAGCAGAATTTGGCTTCCAATAAAATTTAGAATCACAATATGCTGAAGTGGTAACTAAAGTTGTCATCTCTTCCAGCTTTCACACATCAGCTTCACTACTGCCTGCTAAATAATTCCAATTCTGATA
This sequence comes from Aleadryas rufinucha, assembly GCA_013397815.1. Lineage (NCBI taxonomy): Eukaryota > Metazoa > Chordata > Aves > Passeriformes > Aleadryas > Aleadryas rufinucha. The sequence continues at coordinate 15,031 of VZTH01018267.1, forward strand.
GATCAGAAAGGAAATTATGTGGATTAGGAATAAGGGAGAACACTTCCACATTTGTTTCCAGGACATGAGATGTTTTCCAATATGATGTCTGATAAAATGGGAATATCAGAATTATTTGCATAGAAATTTAAGAGAATGAGCAGGTTTAATGAGCATCCTGCATCAGAAATAAGAGCTAGGACTTAGAAAGTTACCTCCCATCAAACTACCTAATATATAATTCTTGAGAAAAGCACAAATCAGAAGATTTTAAACTATTTTACACACGTTTTGAAGCAGGGCACTCACTGGTTTGCAGTCTGGGTTGTCAAACACGATCACAAACTCTGCCCTCACGTCCCCAGGGACAGCTGGGACAAACAGGACCGGGATTTTCACTGAGCTGAAGGGTCCAATCTCACCCTCAGTCACCTGAAAAACAACAATGAAACTCTAGAAATGGCACTGAAATAAAGAGGCTGTGCATACTCACTATACACACATTCCACTACACTTGGTTTGTAACTAAATTGAACTCACTATGCACAGGAAAAATCACAATCAGAACATTAATATGGCTCAAATCTGATATTTCCCAGACATTCTTCCTGCCCCTCCTTGTGTGTTGTCAGCAGACCTTGTTTAACCACAGAACCACATAGCAGAAAAAGAGTTAAATTGTGGGAAATGTGAATGTACACAGAATCTTTCAGCTCAAATATGTCTCTAAAGACCAAAGGAAAGGGGAAAAGTGTGCTGTGATTTCATTTTAAGAATTAACTGTGATACAGTGATGTCCAGTGGGCTTGGAATGACCATGTACTTAAACACTTCTCACCAGAGCAATTTACTTGATGCAGGTTCAGCCTAGTGAAACCTTCTCTGGATCTCAGAGCATTCATTACCTTTCCAAGTATAATTTCATCTGGTATTTCTTTGGGAGAAAGTTCCACGAAATTGTCTGCATTGTCTGTGTCCAGATCTGATCTGGTATTTAATTCTCCTTGACCAAGTTGTTCTGGGGAAAGAAACAAACACAAAACACAACAAAATGCTGAATGTGTCCATCAAAAAAAATCCAACAAAGCAAAAGTACATTAATTTGGGTCAATATTGCAAATCCAGGCATGTATAGCAGTGATGGGAAAATTGGAATGTCTGGAAGGAAATATTCTTTTGGCCATCCAGCTTTGGTCTAGTTTGGAATTCTACCTGAGGCACCTGAGCCTTCCACTGCTGAGTAACAACACTAAAGGTTCAGTGGGATAAGGTCTGCATTAGAGACTGGTACATCCAAAATGCAGACTCAGCTGGAAGTGGGGATGGCCTTCAAGAGCGATTTCAGTGGGATAATGCAGCCAGAAGGACCTGCAAAAACCACCCACAGCCTTCTCATGGAACTTGCAGCTTCCTGAAATTGGAATGATCAATATTGGGAGGAAATGTTAAAGAACATAGATAAGAAACAAATTAAGAAAAATCTTTTTTCTACAAGACTGGATTTTATTAAGCACATAGTAAACATTAGGAATGAGATGGAGAATGTCTGAGGAGGTTCATCTTTCTGCTTCCTTGTTCCTAGAATTACAGACTATAAAAATAAACCTGTCATGTGGATTGCTATTCTGAGAAGTGGGGATTCAGTTGCTGAGACAAGGATGATGTTAACAATTTTGCAATTTCTGAAGCTGGTTGGGTTCTGTGTTCTTCTGAGACTGAATTGTTGATCACTAATGAGCAGTGAGGTTCTCTGCTGCTTTTGATATAATGGTGTCAGGACATTATTTTTAGTCATTTTCTGTGAGGCAGCATCCAAAGAAATGTAACATTACTCCTGGAGTGATGAGCTACTTAATTTACTGAGTAACTTTGCAAACTGAACTGCACAGCTCATTACAGGAGACTACAGATGGATAAAGCTTGGCCTGGGAAGTGCAGGGCCGTGTCCCAAAGCATCACCTCACCCATGGCACTGCTGCTCCTGGGCTCCTGGGCTGCACAGGGGGTCACCCCCTCACTGGGCTCAGCACAAATCTGCTCCTTGTTTTGATCTCCAGCTGCCACAGGGCTCGTGCTGCCTTCCTCTCCAGAGTCACAGGCACTGGAATGCTGAGTGACCTATTAGGAAGCACAGAAAAGGATTTTCTCCCGTGCCTGTTCCTTGCACCAGCTCCAGTTCTACCCAGCAAAAGTTTAATGCTAATCAGACTTGGGTTTTCTTGCAACAGTTCCACGTTATTAATGGAGAAATGTGTTGCACTTTCCAAGAACTGCACACTCTATGAGACCTTTATGAATTTTTGCTGGCTGCCCCAAACAGGTAAATAATGTAACAGGAGCAATGCAGTGCAGTGCCAGTTACTTCACAATTAGCAGGACCAACATTTTTCTAGTGGAAACCCAGGCAGTTCTATGTCAAAACTAAGTCTGCTGCAAGCAGCCCTCTCTTTATCACACCCCTCACTTTATTGCTAGTTTTGCACCAGTTCTCATGTTTCTGACTGCCAGGAGTTGAGATTTTTAATGACTAATCAATCTTTGAGAGCCATCCGTATTTTCTCCTAATTGTCATGAACGTGGAGAAAATAGGAAACATGGCATAAATTAAAAAGTCCTTTAAAAATCAGCATTGTTGGTTTCTCCACTCCTCACAAAATAATTGTTTTTATCTTCTAATATTTGGGTCTAACAGATTATATTTATAACAACCCAAATGTACTAAAGGTTGGACCAGAGGATCTTCCCAAGTCCTTTCTGACCCGAGCTGCTCTGTGACTCTACAACTCCACCACACTTCCCCCAGCAGAACATTTCCATTCCCTTAGGGAAGTGCTTTGGAACCCACCACTCTTGCAGGAGCAGATTTTACTGTTGCTCTGAGGGTACTTGTGGCACCTGCTGACGTCTGAACTTTGAATCTGCTTCCCAAAGCCCCGCTGTTTGTCAGGCTGATGGTCCGTGAAATTGTCTCTCCCACCACAAGGCTGCCAAAGTCAATGAGCTCCTTATCCAGAGCCAGCTGTGAGAAGATAAACCATTAATTACCACTGGCCTACATAGCACTAATGTCAATTAAATGAGCATCCCCTTTTTATAATAATAATTATATTATCCACATGCTTAAAAGAAAGTCCCTTACAATGCAGGTCTTGACTGTACATTTCAGTGGGACAGAAAAAGAACCTGTCTGGGCCATAAACATGACTTCTCCTTCCAGCCCTTCATTTATCTAGAAAACAAAAGAAAAAACCCATAAGTAATTTCAGAAGATTTAGCCTAAGTAGTCTGATGAAAAATATTGTCACTCATTCTTTGAGTACCATATTAAAATGTATCTTTACTGATTCTATGTTTCTATTTAAAACAATCTTTGTGACAGCCTAGTTAACTTTAGCTGGGCAATATTATAAATATTTGGAAAGTTGCTCTCATTTGGAGGCATTTTTCCAAACATGCCCTCAGAATTTGCCTTAAAATAATTTATCAGAGCTTGAACATGCACACAGCTACACCAGTAGTTCTTCTAAAAATGTAGTTTGTTTCCTTGTTAACAGTTAAGAAATTCAATGATGATGTTTTCAATCAGACCAGGGGCCTATAATAGGATTCTCCTCACTGTGCACTTACCATTGGCTTGAATGTTACCAGGAATTCACAGGACATCCCAGAAGACACTTTGCCAGGTGGGTCAAAACTGTGGAGATAATCAACATAAAACTCCAAATTAAAGATGTGGAGGGAATACCCAGCTCCTGCTCTGGTAACAATGGCAGATTGTTTTTTCCCCCCTCACTTGGACTAATTATCAGAAAAGTCAGAATGAGTGACAGATTAATGAAAGGCTCCAGAACCCTGTTGCAACTGGGAAACAACACAAGCTGATTCTTTATTAAGGTTTTATTCAGAAAGACTTGAAGTGCTTTTAAAAGGCAAGACAGGGACTGTAGCCAAGGAGGTGAAGCTGAGGTTCAAAATCAGCAAGAACAGGTTGAACTGCCCAGTCAGATAATTAGGAAGCAACTTCTCCCATTATCCATTTTAATGTTGCTCTGCAATGTCTCCCCTGTCCAAACACAAAATGAAGAGGAAAAACCCAAGGAGGGAGCTGCAGATGATTAGAGAAAGTGCTGCTTGCTGCCAGCTGTATCAAAATTATCTTGAATAGAATCTGCCACTCATTTCATGGTCTGTGTGAGGCAAGGAAAATGCCCATCAGAAGACAAGACACCTCACAGCTGCACTGTAAATGAAATTATTGAGCACTCCTGGAGCCCTGCTCTGCCTGGCACAGGAGCCAGAGGAGATAAGGAAGCGTTGTCAGCCATGGGAGCCCCTAAGCCAAGTGAGACACGGAACACACTCGCCCTTCACAGTTTTATCAAAACAAAATTAAACTCAAGCCAAAGCAAGAAGAAATGTTTCAAAAGGGGGAACACACTTCAGAATTCAGGAGCTTAAAATGTGGACAGGGAACAAGCACCTGTATCCTGACCTTCTGAATTGATCCCTGGCAGTTTCTCCTGAGAAAGACTTTAAGGAATGGTTCTTTATTTCAAATGTTACCTTGATAAAATAGCTCTGATTTAGAGCACAAACTGCCAAACACACAAACCCATTCTGCTAAGGAGAGGCTCCCATTGCATGGGGTATAATAATGCTCATTTTAACCACTAGAATAAAGCTTTTTATCAGCAAATACAGTGCCTGTCACTGATGACAGCTCTCAAGTGTCATGTCTGGAAATACCTGAGCACTGATTTCGAGGACAGTGACACCATGACAGTGTAGAGGTGCTGGGTATTTTCAAAATGCTTGGCAAAACTATTTTGTAACAAACAATTTATGTCTGGTTCTACCTGAGATAAGCTTTATACAGTGTAGGATCAGTGTCCACAGCTCTGTGCTCTGCTGGTCAAATTATTAATAATACAACAAAGGAGAATAAAATCTTAGTTATTTTTGCTAGCTATCCAGCTGGCAAATGTATGGGCAACCAATTTATTTTTTAAAAGTTAATTAATTCGTCAGATACTGAAAAATCATTCACAACTCTTGATGTTTCATTTGTATTTGGAGAGTACTTTGAAAGGCAATTATAGCAAGGAAAGACTTAAGCCTTTCAAGGAGCATTGTTTGATTTTTGGTCACAAGCCAGAGGTGCTGATTTACCAAATGCAATTGTCCAGCACACTAAATGAGAAAAAAAAAAATCAATCTTTGAGAGCAGGAAACCCTCATTTTGTCAGATTAGTAGCTTAAGGCTTTGTCACAGAAATTAAACACGTGTAAGTGGGTCAAAATTAAATCCACACACGTGATTTTGAAACAACCACGAGCTACACATTGAGTCAGGCACCAGAGCAGGTTTAGGAGCTGAAGGACTCTGCTGTGTCCTGCTCCATTATCCATCTCCATCAGTCTGGGAATGAAGTGCTCCACACCTTTCCCAGCCCACCTACAGCAGCTGGATCCAGACTTTACAGCTCTCCAGGGATGCTGTTCAGTCAGGAACTCTCTGTTCACATTCCCAGGGACTCTTGTGGGGACGAAGTGGGCAAGGAATGGCTTCACCTTGGACCATCCTGTCCTTATCAGACGACCCAGAAATTCCATGTGTGGTTTATCCCCACAAGGGCAGGGAGCTGGGAAAGGAGCTCTGGAGTTGGAAATCACTTACAGTGGTGAATAAATTCTTTATTCACTGGGGTGTGATTAAACTGTCCCACAGGAGGCTTCTCCAGGTCAGCTGTGAGAGTTGAAAGCTGAACTTTCTCTCTAAGCCAAAGGAATTCACTTCCATGTCTCCTATTTGTCCATGAGCTTCACTTACACACAGCAGCTTTAGCATTTTTTCACTCTTAGGCTAGACTACAATAATTCTTTTAGTTTGTTTCACAGAATTCCAGGTAAATAAATTCTTTTCATCACTTCATTTTTTAGAGAAATACTACTTTACACAACTTGCCTTTTACATATTTAAAGGCTCAGACCAGCTCCAGAGAGAGCTGGTGTTTGAATTCTAAAAAAGAAACATTTTGTGGATACCTCCTTTTGTTTATTTCTAAACAGTGAGATAAAATTATCAATATAGTTAAACTGAGATTAATTTGCAATCTCCCAGCTAGACACAGTGCTTCATTACATAACCTGTCAGCAGGATTACAGGAATAGATTGATGGGAAAGACCACGGGATTGCAACTGAAGTGCTCTTTGCTCCGAGATTGATTTCCTTTATTTCATCAGCTTTTTCCCCTTCTTTTTCTGTCCAATTATACTGTGTTTATCCCAACCCACAAGTTTGACTTTTTCCCCCCCAGTTCTCTTCCCCATCCCACTGAGGAGGGAGTGAGGAGCTGCCCTGTGGAGTTTCTCTGCCTGCAGGGTTAGCCCACAACGAGCAGGAATTTCAATTGCTGCAGAATTGGGTTCCAGCTCTTGTTGTGGTACAAAAGTAAAACAAGTTTGCAATTAATTTACTTACTGAACACTGATGAAGTCCTTGAGCCACTCACTGATTCCCACCAGCCTGCAGTAATTAACACTGTAGGATGCATTTGTCAAAACTATCTTCTTTTTGTAGGTTTGACCAACATCAAAATCCTTGGAATGCCAAACACAGCAGGTGAATGTCAGACATGATGCCATGTTCATGGTCTAATAGAATTATTAACAGTTCTGTTAACTAACTGAAATTTAACTGCATGGGAGTCACCACTTCTTTAAGGACATTATTTTACAGTAATAATGTATTTACAAACAATATACAAGTACCAGTCATGCTGCCCTTTAAAACTACACAACACAGTGCAACAGGAGGTTTCATCATCTGCTCACCTTTCTGATAATATTTAAACTCCCCTAAGCAAAGGAAGTATTTAATAATTTACATAGTAAAATGAACTAGTTTATTTAATCTATCACTTAACTAAGAGATTGCTACAGAAAAAGCCAAGAGCTGTTTCAAATTTCACTACAGACCTATTAAAGGCTGCAAGTGAATTTTGATCAAGACATTGGGATATACCTACAGCAGATCCATCTTTTCAGTTCCATGCACAATGGCCACTGACCTTGAAGTGAATGCAGCTGGGTTTGCTGTGGAAAGCACAGCCCTTGTATTCCCTACCAGGCACAATTTGCTTGTGAAGAATTCCAGTCTGGAGTTCCTCCATTTTTTTCTCAGCCATTTTTTCCCTCATTGCCCTTATAGCCAACCGTGTTGGATCTTCTTCTTTGGGTACCTGATAAGGAACATGCAGAAAAACCACCAGGGATGTGGGTGATCACAGAATCTGCAGCTCCAGTGGAAAAATCTGCAGAAGGAATCTTCCAGCACCCAGCCAGACTTTGCCTGGCTCTCTCCAAATTCAGCCTCCCAGCCTCAACATGAAGAATGTAATGGATTCTCAGCTGTCTGATCTGCAGTTTATCATCACCCAACACTATGACATCATGTTTTTCATGGCAGATTTAGCTTTTCTGCACTTTAAGGGGTTTTTTTCCCCCTCAACTTCTTTAAAATTGAGAAAAAAATTCAGCTGACTTCACTGGAATGTTTCAGTCATGGTCCACTGCTTCTGTACAGGAACATGTACTGACACGATTTCTTTTTGATCAGTTCTGGAGTTTTTTGAAACTCAAACAATTAAACATAACATGATTTATGTCTTTACAGATTTCTGAAGTGTTGTTTTCTCTTTGAGAGAACAAACTCCTCCAGAACAGTGTCAAACAGCAATGACTGATGATATTCTCACATCTGAATTTCTGCATCTATGTAATAACATAAAGGCTGCATTTTAACTGCAAAACACACAATTATTGGTTTTAAGCAAGGTTCTTTTCTATTTCTAACAAGAGATATCACAACATTTACCTTGTGCAAGTCATACTGCCGACTCCAAAGTCCTGGGAACTCTGGTACCAGCAGGGTCTTGTCCCTCTCTGTGTCCTCATCATCACTTTCCCAGAGCACATCCTGGGGACTGCTCTCAGAACTCTCTCCTTGGGGAGCGGTTCCCTCCCCAGCCAAGGAACAAACTGATGGAGAGCGCCACGACTTTGGTGAAAGAACACAAGTTTTGAGGATACAGTTACAAATTACTAGAGAACAGTTACTTCAACAGTTATCAGTTTCTGAGGAGATCTTGTAACACAAAAATGACAGATTTTAAAGCTCAGAGGTCAAAGATGATAACTTAGATCAATTCCCTCTTAAAACATTAAATACAGAAAAAATCTTATGTTAAAAGTTATTATATTTCCTTCAAGAAGAAGGAAACTAACAGACATTAAGAGATCTGATGGGGGAATTACTCTCCACTTGTTCTCTACTGTCTCATGTTTGGATGCAGCCTGTGCTCTTTTTAAACACAATTCAGTGATCTGCACCTTTAACAAAACAAAAAGAAAAAATCTGAAGACAGTTAATCCCTAGGCCTTTGATTACCTGGGATATTTCTCCATCTGCATGTTTGCAGATCTCCTCACTTTGCCAGGCTTCCCTTCTTTGCAGTAAAGGATCCTCAAGTTTACCACGAGCCTTAACTGCCTTGGTAGGGGACTGACTTTTTTTCTGCTTGTGAATAGAAGCTTTTTCTTGCAAAATTCGAGACACAATCTCCATTTTTCTTGACTTCTGCAGTTCTCTAAAAGCTCTGTAATCCAAAATTGTAAGAAATATTAACCCAACCATGGCTGTTTACCAATACTATTAACTACAACCCAGCTCTCTTGGAGCCTTTAAGCTAAACAGCAAGTCTCTAAGTTGGGTTCAGTGGTAATTTGTGCCAAGACACTAAGTGATTCAGAGGCTGTTTATACATTTTTGCAGACTAAATATACTCAGTTACAGTGTTTTAGAAGGCTGATACAGACTTTCACAGTGTTCAGGGGAGGAAGAAGGACAGTTGTTACTTCACATTTCAAGTTTAGGGTCACTGAACTCCCCTCCTGGAGGAGCTGATCGTGGAACACCCACAGAGCTCTGGTGCTCTGAACACCCCAAGGCAGGAGTTCAGGGCACGAAGAACAGACTGTGCAAGAGTCACACACAGAGTGGGAGAGGGAGTTCAGTCCCTCCAGGCACCATCAGAGGTGTTCTGCCTTCAGGATGGGAGTTCCAGTACATTCCTGCATGAGCACCAGGGAGCAGGGAGAGTTTGCTATGGATATGACACTTACTCTTCTTTTTTTTCGTGCTCTTGCTGTCGTTTATGGAGAAAAATTTCCCTGATAACATTGCCTCCTCTTGCTAGGATGGCTTCCCTCATTTTCATCTCCTCCTTCTTTGCCTCCAAGGCCTTTGCTTTGTTCAAAATCTGGAGAGTTTGGAGCCTTTCCTATGAAAGTCACACAAACCAGTTCCATATTTGATTCACATATTAAAGAATATAAACCAGAGAATCTAATGTTGGTCCCCTTATCCAAGTATACATTTGTGTGGATGTCTCTGAAGGAGAAGGCATTGTTTGAAATATTCTCTGTAGTCATGGGGGGCTGAGATGCAGAAAGCTCTGACTAGGGTCCAGGCTCCTTCTCTACCTTTCCAGCCTGCCCCTGGAATGCTGCTCAGTGAAGGAATGTAAAAAGATAACTGTTCTAAACAAATCAGGATTAAATTAAGATCATTCCCTCAGATTCTACAGAACATAAATAGAAAAGCAAAGCAGCATAGCTCAGAAATTCCTAATTTATACTATTTAAATTCTTAAATAACTGTTTTTCTTCCATATGTTTTCTCCATGTGGAATATTTCTGCACTGGGATCCAAATAACTGGAAATCCTTCTGGCTGAAATTCCAGAGAACTTATTTTAGTATGCATTATTTCCCAGAGACTTCCCCTCCCAGAACAACTAGACTGTTGACAGAATAAACTGCATCAGCAGAAGTGTCAAAACCTGCCCACACAGATCTCATGCCATCCCTCCAAGAGTTAAACTCTCCCCAGTTTCAAGAGATTTGGGCAAAGTGATCTGATCAAAACCCAGCACACAGTTCTGCAAGGAAATCTGACATGACTTGCATTAGAACCCAGCAGCCTCCCAAGTCAGTGACTTCATTCCCATCCCAGCCCAGCAGCAGTACCCTGTTGGAAGTGATGCTGGTTTTCAGGGAAAGCACAGCTTGTATCCTTCTCTCCATATGCTCCTGAGCTTTCACTTCTTCCTTTGCATTTTTTTCATGAATTCTGTAAGCAAAGTAAAATCTTTCAGGCTCACATCCTGGAAAGCTCTTGGTATCAGAATGTTTGAGCTGACAAGGAGTAATTGCCAATGTGCCCAGGCACTGGTGCTGTAAAGCCCTGTTGGGTGGGCACAGGGCAACAAGAGAGACTCTTGTTTGGAGACTCTTCCAAACACGGCACCGCTCGAGCTCCAAGTGCCAACAGGTTTTCAAATATTTTGCTCAACAACTTTAATTTTTTAAAATATTGGATATGAAGAATGTGTTTCATGTTATGACATATGACTGGCTGCTAAAATAAAGAATTCAGGTGTTGCTCATATAAGCAATATCGAAACATTATGTAGCAAACTTTTCAAGCCAAGCACATGTACCCACACTAAAAATAAACCCTAAAACCTCTACAAGTTGGAAATAGGTGGGCAGGAATCAAACCTGGGAATATTCCAGCTAATATAATGGGAAACTAGCAAAAAAATTAAGATTGATATGTTTGATACATTTGTCAAGAAAAAAGTCTATTTGATTTTGTTTTTCTTAATTATGATCAGCTTGTACATATCATCTAATAAAAATAAACCACCACAGAAACAGTATAATTATTTCAATCATTTTACAATTAACTCCTAATGTTTGTATATTAGGATATATTTGTATATCTGTAAAAATAAGTAACAAATGTTCCGTTTCTTCAGCAGCAAAATAATTCAACACCAGAGTAACAACATAACATAAACCTATGAAAGAACATTTAATTTAAAATCAACCAGAGCAGGAACACAAAGAAACAGCCCATCAACCCATTGACCTGACAGCAAGGTGCTTTTTAACCACATTTCTGAGGGGACACAGAATGGCACAGGGCAGGTTTCAAACCTGGATTTTAATTATCCTACTTCAGTTAATGACACACACACACATTTATAAAATGCTTCAAATCAATATTAATGCCTCCAAGTGGTCAGAGCCCCCATGACAAAGACCATCCCTTCAGCTCCAGGGAATCTGGAGGCCATGCTAGGACAGTGAGTGGATTTTCTTCTTTCCATGTCCTTTTGTGTCCTGTAAGATCTCAGTGCTACGCTGTACCTGGCACAAGATTTCCAACAGAAAGACACACCTTGCAGAAAAATCATTATTTTTCAAAGAGTGGAGGATAAAGTCTTGCCCAGCAGAGGATGTACAACAGGAAAGGAGTGAAGCCCCACCTTGCCATGCTTTGCCTCAGGAAGCAGACTGCTTTCTCACGGTTCCTTTTGGCATCCTCAAGGATTTTTTTATTTCTTTCTTCACATTCTCTCCGGGCTTCCTCCTCTCTTCTGCAAAACACAGATAAACTAACAGCTGCAGCAGGACTAAGGAAAACTTGGTTCCAACACAATGAGACCTCAGGGTGGGGTTGGGGAGTTTATGAACATGTGCTCAAATGAGGACATTTGTCTGCTCCCCACATCCCCCATATTGTAGATAAAGTGATAAACTTCACAAAAGCCCCAAACCGACATGCTGGGGTCTGCTTTCTCTCCAGGAAATCTCAGTGGACTTGGCCATAAGTCCAGAAGGTCCTGGAGGCCAACAGCACTGCAGACACATGCAGTTAGTCTGACTCAATAAACCTCATTTCCTATGACAAAAACCCTGCATTTGTAGTTTTTTTCACTAACAAGTTTATTCCCATAGATCAGAAATCTTTACCTGTACAACTGCAAGGCTGTGGCCAATTCTTATTTTAATTCCATTTTCTCACCAAATATTCCTGAAGCACACCCAGCTAAGACACACAGCAGCACCAGTATTTGAGCTACCTGCAGTAGTGAACTGGCTGACAATAAAACAAGGGAGGCAGCAGGCTCTGACTTAGAGGCTCTTACTTCTCTTGAGTCCGACGCCTTCCTTCTGCTTGCTGGGCTGTTATTTTTTCCTTCCAAATCCTCCCTTCTCTTTCCTCCTGGTATTGCATCTGTAGCTCCTCCTCATCTTTTTGAAGTTGCTCACGGAGGATGTTGTATTTTCCCTGCTCAGTTTCTATCTGCCACATCTCAACCCTTTAAAACAAAGCTTGAGTTGTTTTCACTGAAATACTGATATTCTTTCACTTTAAGGTGATAGATTGAGTAGGGAAGGCTCTATGGGGAAAATAAGCATGTAATCATGTTTTCTTTTATTATTTTAAAACATATTTTGAATCAAAACCTTTTACTGACACAGGTATTCCAGACTAAAGCTCATATCTAATAGCATATCTCTTTCAAAGACATCAAAAATATTGGTCAAAAAAAGGTAAAAAAATTAAAACCCCCAAGGTTGTGTTTCTCCCATTTACCCAGAAGAAAATATGAAAACCAAGAAAAATTCTAAAAATAGCTTTTCCTTCAACAGTAAATAACTTCAGGGACAGGCCACAGCTTTTATTCTTCTGTGCTTTGCTGAAGGAACCAGATATGATAGGGCTGAGCACATTAATCTGTTCTGTGTATTGCTAATCACACAATAAACAAGGCAAGCATTTTAAAGCTATTACACAACACTGCAGCAGAACACACTGTATCCTGGTTAACCACTTGGCTAATCACAGCTATAGGCTCGTGCCTGTGCTCCTCCTGTGATGTACTGTGATGTACCTGTGCTACCAAAATATAAACACACTCACCTGTTGCCTTCTGCAAAAGAGTTTTACTCTGTCTGATATAAACAAGTCACTTATTATATGTGAACAATCAATTACAGGCAGCAATATTAGCTTGGCATAAAAGTACACAGTACTGCTACAAAGTCTCCATCATGCTCATTTTCTATCCTTTCCTTTATGCCCTACAAAAACACTAAGAGGCATAAATTACAAGTATTTATGCTCTTGCACAGACAGATTTACTTTAGTCCAGCTCATTTTACATTTCAAATGAGACCTGTTTAGGTCACAATTTATGCACCTCTCATAATAAAATCAGAACTTTATTTACATATGCAAAACTAACTTGGGGACTGAGCCACAGCACTCAACTTTGTAAGGAATGAACAGTGCAGGCTAAAAGTTGCTCTCAAATGATGTAGTTCAGTGTTTACAAGGAATTTATGTATTGATTAACTTTTGAATCCATCCAACAACACATGAAGAATATAATAGATTCACAGTTTTTTCATACCCTCACTTACAAGTTCTCTTTTAGTGCCAAAGCAATTCTCAGCTCCAGCTCCTTCTCCCTCTCCAGCTCAGTGCACAATCGGCTGCTCACGGCCTGCAGGCGGGACACTGCTGCGCTGGAAACGTTAGAGAGAAACAGTCAGAAAGAAATGTGAACGCAGCCCCCCTTGCAAGATCAGCAAGAATAAAGCATAGCTCTAAGGCTCAGATTTATTCATCAGAATCCCAGCAATTTATGCAGCCTCTTGTTTAACCTTCTGAGTGCCCATTCTCGAGGCTGAGCTTTCTTTAAACTCTTACACACTGGTTGAAAGGAACAGATGAGAATTTCAAAAGCACTGACCAGTAGCTTAATGCAGCTATTCATTTCTGAAACTGATAAAAGTAGTACTATTCATGAAGGTAAGCGTAGGTGAACCTAGAGAACCTAGACTGATTTTGCATTTAAAATGGTATTACAATATTCCATACACTTAGCCTACAACTGCAGCATTCCCACACAGTTATTTTCCTTCTCTCCCCAGGAAAACTAGCAGACAGTGTACTACAGGATCCACAGACAGTGGCCTGACTACACTCACCATGAACTCCCATCCTTTAAATGAACATTGGATCTTCTACCTGCAGTTATTCCTCTAAATTCAACATTTCTGTATTGGCATTGGTAGTGCTAATGGCAGCCAGGATTCGCATTATTGCTGAAACACAATGACTTGGAACTTCAGAAGCCAAAAATCTATCAAGTCTTCTCACTCCACTAGTCACTTGCTAAATGTAAGAGATTGGGAGAATTGCTATTTTTTACATCTCCAGACCTCTCCATGTGACCCATCATAAGGATAAACACTACACTGCTTTTCTGTCTTTGCTGAGTTTTGTTACTGTCTCTGAGATCCCACTTGCACCACCTCAGGAGGCTCATTTGCATCAACTCATCAGTTTTGTTTAAGCAGCTCTCCCATTCTGGCAGTTAACCTGCCTTCCCTTCTCTCATTCATCGCTGCTCCAACCTGGAGATTAACACAGGTTAGAAATGCAGCTGCGAAGTTTGTTCACAAGCCTCTGGCTCCTGGTACACAAGCCACCCACTGCTTTCTATTTAAACCAAATGTGAAGAGTACAGTAAATTGCCTCCCACTTGATAGCACAAGTGTTTCAGAGCAGCTCCTGTATGCAGAGCTACTCCTGAAAGGCATCCCTGCATTCCAGAACAACACAAGAAAGAAATGGCGCATGTATGTGTGTATGTATAAAAATATATGCACACACATATATATAAATCCTGACTGAGTAACCACCAGAAGCAAAGCCATGACCTCCAGGAGCGCCACAGCACCTCAATTCATCAGACTGAATAGAAAATTGAGTCCCTGACAGACATAATTGACAGCAGTGGGCTAGGCTGATTTAATACCTGTTGTTACATTTTAAAATATATGCCTCTTTCCTACCCATTCCCAAGTTTCCACCTCTTCCTGCTCTTATCTCATTAATTACACACAGATGAACATAGTGGATGCCTGTAATCCTTGGTATCCAGAAATACTCTCTACCTACACATTGCCAGCCTCCTCCTCTCTCTCTATTTCCATGTCTACATGATCCAGCTGCTTTGCCAGCATCTTGCTCCGCAGCCGACAGGCACTCAGCGTGTCACTGCAAGAAACAAACACATCACTTAGATTTTGTAGGTTCTTTTCTCTCCCCAGTGAAACTCTTCTTTTTGGGGGCAAGATTCCCAGCCAGGATTCTGTCAGATATATAATTCTATAAACTCTAGTATAAATGACTGATGCAGTATCTCAGTATTTGCTAGTGATTTGTGCTCATGGATTATGTTTGCTTAAACACTCACCTGGTTTTTTGGACCAGCAGTTCATTTTCCCAGACCATGTCATCGAGCAATTGGAGGCTTCTCTGTGAGGTTGATATGCGAATTTTGTCTGCAGACTTCAGAGGCTGAATGTTACCAATGTTGCCCAAATAGTGTTCTGAGCTTTGCCTTTGAATTGGAACACACAATTAACAGAGAAACATCATGAGAAATTGTAGTTATGTGAAGTTTGTATGACATCCTTACATCCTTGCTTTCTGTTTTATCCTAGCAGAACTGTTACAAATAAGATCGTTATAAATAAGGAGAAGCATGAACTCAAAATGCACAGGAAGGTTGCATGCATGGACTTGAGCCAGGATTTTCAGACCTGGATATCTAATGTTGAACATTTATATTCTCATTTAAAGCACTAATGATGTGTCTTTGTTTTAAAATGCATGTGGCTCCTCTTGATCCCACCTTGGGTTTGCAATTTTAGTGTTCCTGAACAATAGTTTACAATTTTAAGAGGAACATTTTAAATTACTTTAAGACATATCATACACAGCTGGTCACTCAACACCACAGAGGAAATTCCTGTTTGAACTGGAACAAGGTATTTACGTGCTAGAATCAGACTGGTCTCCAACATCCTCAGAAGTGTCCTTGTTTTCCATCTTGCCAACAGCAGCCAACTCTTCTTCCAGCTCATATTCTAGCAGATATTGAAACAACAGCTTAATAAAGACACTGTGAATTTTAAAATGCAAAGCTTTCTATACTTGCTGTCAAGTCACAGCGTGGAGAATCAGAGATGACATTTTATAGCACTACTGCAGCGTACATTAAAAAATTCATATGGCAAAACACACAGGACTATTGTGCACCTGCAAATGAACAGGAGAATGTTCTCTGCCTTCATGTGGAAGTGTCACCAAGAATCCCATTTATGTGGGAAAATCCCAGAAAGAACAAGGAGGGGGACTAGGGAGGATAATGTATTGTCAGGTTCTGGCCAACAATCTAACATGTTTACCTCACATTAAGCTTACATTAATGTCAGGTTTTAGTGAGTTATCAAAACAATTCATTTTCACCTTCCCAGTGTTCTTCCACATCAGGGAGCTGAGTAGCTGCATCTTCTCTTTCTTCCTCTTCTTCTCTTTCTTTTTCCTCCTCTTCTTCTCTTTCTTCTCCTTCCTCTTCTTCTCTTTCTTCTTCCTCCTCTTCTCTTTCTTCTTCTTCCTCTTCTTCTCTTTCTTCTCTTTCTTCTTCCTCCCCTTCTTCTCTTTCTTTTTCCTCCCCTTCTTCTCTTTCTTTTTCCTCCCCTTCTTCTCTTTCTTCTTCTTCCCCTTCTTCTCTTTCTTCCCCTTCTTCTCTTTCTTCTTCCTCCTCTAGAAACACTAGAGGAGACATTTGCTGTTCTCCCTCACTATAACTGATCTCTTGATCTTCCATGCTGCCAGCTCTTCCCAAATGACCAGGCTGATAAAAAGAAGAAGACGTTTTACACATCAAATGTCCAACAACTCGCAATAGTGGTGACTGTCTCTGGAGGTGAATTCACAGCATTCAGTGCATACTTAATGCATGTGAAATAACTGGATACAACCACATACCTCTGTACTAGTTACACATTTTGATTATCAACTGTAATAAATCTCTTAGCAAAAAGCAAGGACCCTGCCAGTTATTTTTAATGACAATCAGCTCAGTAATAAAACAAACCTTCTGAATGTATTTTATCCACTTAGACAGTGACTTCATCCCAAATGATTTGGGCATAACTCCAACAAACACTATTTGCTCTTGAGTCTTGTGGAGTTCTCCAATATAAAGTAAACTGTTCCCAAATGTTGTTACAATTTATTAGAATTCAGTAAATTCTGCGTGTCATCTAGAATGAGTTATTACCACATGGTTGAGCATTTCACATCTTACTCACAGAGAGACTTGGACATATGATTAATTTTAACGAAGGTGGCTCAGCTTTGAGTGCGTTTATGTAAATCCTTCTGCAGAACTCAAGACCATCAACTAGAAGAGAGTATCTATTTTCTCCAGTTAAGGAGCAGAGAAAACACACCCCAGGATTTGAAGTATGGAGGAATGAGAAAATGATAGGAACCACCTTAAAGCCAAGCAGGATTCCTACGCTGGCCTACGGTTGATTTAGGGATGTTGGCGGCACAAGAAGTGGCACAAACATCAAACGAGCTGCCAATGCAGCAGTGGCCCCAACGCTTTTAGCCAAACCACTGCGTTGTGAGGTTGTGTGGCTCCAACTCCCAAATACCAAAGTTTGGGGTAAATTAGGCCGAGATGCGCAGCACGGCAGAAGGCCCGAGCCCTCTCCCACAGGACACCCCGGGGCAGGCTCGGTGCTCCCAGCGCTGTCCCCTCACGGCTCACCGCGGTCAGGCCCCGGCCCGGCTCCTCACGGCCCCCGGGCCCGCCTCGCCGCGCCGGCCGCGCTGCCA